>BRDA01012489.1:11238-30066 GCA_036984385.1 Crenuchus spilurus | reverse complement strand
CGAGGTCGGTCGGGTGTAACCTGGTCTACTGTTCTACAATTCTTGTGATAGTTTAACATCTTGTCATCTGGTCCAATGTGGGCTGGCTGGAGCATTTATTTTTTACCGCTGCTGGGGATGCTGACATTAGCTGTGGAGACGGCTGTGCTTGCCGCAACATGTTTGACATTGAGATGGTATTTTAGGCTTTTGTAGCTTCGGTGATAAGCAAATTCCTTTTTAAACAACTTGCATACAACAGTAGTCTTTTCAAAAATGTCCCATCAGAATGTTTTTAAAGCTAAAGTTGTCCCTCAGTGGACCAACAGAAGCGGCTTCGTTGTCCATTGGTGCAGTTTGCCGATGTCGCTCGTCCATCATTGTTGTTTGCGGATGTCGCTTGTGCATCAGATTTACAGGCGTGCTAGAACACGCAAATACAAAGGTTCCGGCTCCAAACTTAAAAAAAATGTGATTAATTGCGATAAATTTTTTTAACGCGTTAAAACCTTTGTAATTAATTAATAGAAATTAACGCGTTAAAGTCCCGGCCCTAATATCTATCTATCTATCTATCTATATATATATATATATATATATATATATATATATATATATATATATATATATATATATATATGTGTGTGTGTGTGTGTGTGTGTGTGTGTGTGTAATAGTGTTACTCGTGTTAATTAATCATTAAATTAAAGATTGATCATTAAATTAAACTTTAGTAAGTAAAGTAAATTCATCTGCATACATTCCAAGTCATCAATAAACCAAAAATATACACATCACACTTCCTAGGTATACACCTTTTTACAGTTTAATTCCAGTTTTTTTTTAACAGAGGGGACCATATTACTTATGTAAATAGTTCTTGTGTATATGACAAATTCAGGTGATGTCACAACAGTAATGAACATTCCTTCTGTGTGGATAACACTCCCTGACATTCCCTGTTTGTTTCCCACATACTCAGTTGCGTTGGGTTACTTGGCAGTCTTTACTCAGCCTCATTGTTGTTAACCCATCCATTCAGTTTACAACTGAAATCGAGTCTGCATCTCTTTCTCCCAGAAGGGTCTTGAAGAACTTTGTTTACAAACACATTAATTTGTCCTATTGGAAAACAGCCTGGAGAGTTGAAGATGACATCAGGCAAGAACACAGGTGCACAAGAAGGCATATGGAGACATGGTCGTATGGCAGTCATGGCTGCATGTAGCAGTAACTTTTTATATATTTGTAATATGTTTTACTTGGTCATAAATCACATCAAATCGTCTGTGTGAAGACTTCAGTGTGGTTTGGGTCAGTTGAGATATGTTTTAGTGAAGCGCTTTTACAGAAACAGGTATAGGTGACTATTGAGTTCTAGTGTTTCTTAGCCATGTTAGCATCAAGTTCTAGTTAGCTCCAGTTGTAATCTAGTGATTTGGACTCCAAACATCTACATCTGAGGTAAGTGGGAAATTATGTAAATGTGATTTCTGGGTGAACCGTTCTTTTTACATGGATGTGGGCTTTTGAAGCCATAAAGATTTTATATGTAAACCTTTACAGTGAAACAGTTAAGTTTACAGCGACACACAGAACACATTTTAAAAGAATTAACAAGAAAACAGTCAAATGTATGGTTACTTTTTTCTGTTGTAGGTAGAGAATATACTATTCCATCCCCTTTGCACAGATTTTTAGCTGAAATGGTGGACTTCTTCATCCTCTTCTGTGTTAAAGCAACCATAGTCCTGTGGATTATGCACTTAAGTGGAATGAAGTAAGGCACACGTCATCTCTTATTTCTCATAATCACAAGACTATTCTCAGGCTTGTGCTGATGTTATTATCTCTGTTCACAGGGACATTTCTAAAGTTGTAATGCAGTTTGTAGTGGAAGAGATAGATGAAAACACATCTCTGGAGGACCTGCAGAAAATGATGTTTGTGGCTCTAGTGTACAGGGTTTTGGTTTGTTTCTATGAGGTGAGTGAGAGCATTCTTGTCTGTCTTTTCAGAAATATAACCAAAAGTATACCCATTCACACTGAATTTGAATTTCAAACATATTGATTATGTTTACTTCACACTAGTATATATTATCTTATATGGATTTTGGAATAGTGTAAAATAAATGCCAAAGTAATAAAAGTACATGCCAATGAAATACATTTTTTAATGATTGTTTAGTTATCATTTAGTGTGTTTGCTTGCTATTTGTGATCAGGTGAATGTATTCGACGTATGATCAGTCTTTTCAGATTTTTGTACAAGTGAGTAATCTGGGATTGTTGTTGTCATACTATTTAAATACAATTATGTAATTACATAATTTCATAGTTAGATAAAATTGGATTTATTTTTTATTTAAATTTTATGATGGGTTTGAATCTACACGTCCTGACATTTTTCTGTATTTCATTGTCAAGCAATGACAAATATATGGCAAAATGCATGTTTCTCTCCTCTTCAACTTACAAACACAGCTGTGTTACACATTGAAAGTTTATAATCCGCACATTTTACATATTTTTTGTGCTCATTTTAGGAAGCTGTCTGAGAAATAATTAAACAAAGTGTATGAAGAAGTGAAGTTATCGCAGTAATTAACTAAACATTATCAATTACTTAAAGCAGACTACAGTTATTTTCCACAGTTGCTGTCTTTCATAATTACACATTTTGTTTTTACAACAGATTGTGAAATAACAGTTATGTTGAAGTGAATAATTAAAGAAATATAAAGAAATAAAAGAGCATTATTAATTGGAAAATGTCATGAGTCTTAAGAAAACAAATGTAATACTGTATTGATTCTCAAAAACTCAATGTTAATAATAGTAATTTAAATATAAATAATAAATACTGCTTAATGTCACGGTCACTGCTGTAAATGCTAACACAGATTTCACTTTTTCAATTGCATAAAAAGTAAACCTTTTATTTTAGTAGTGTTTTCATACTAATCTACTCTTTTCATAAAATTAGATTTAAAATTTTTATTACAGTATCACAGTATATTGAATCATAACCTCTAAATCGTTTAACATATCATCAGTACACAACCTGTCATCAATACACAATCCAAGCATTATTGTTTGTTTATTTGAACTCAAGCTGTGTCTGTGGTTAGTTTGGAGCTACTCTATTTTAACAGACACTTGAGGCCTGTGCTTTAAAAGTTACACAAGCTAGATGAAATGAGACAGTTTGATAATTGTAATTATTTATGTGACAGTTTATAATCAGCTAAAATCTCTCTTTATGCTTTAGATTATCTGTATTTGGGGAGCAGGAGGTGCCACACCTGGAAAGTTCCTACTTGGCCTGCGAGTTGTTACTTGTGACTCTACAGTCTTGGTTCGACCCAACAGAGTCCTGGTGGTACCAGCATCTAATGTCACCTTATCTGCGTAAGTAGAACTGTTATTTCAAGAGCTAGTCACTGTTGGTAAAATAGCAAGGCTATAATTTTATATAAAGTAAGTAGTAGTGTAGTGGTAGTACAACAGCTGTTTTATTGCTGGGGTTATATTGACTAGCTTGCCCAACACTAGATTTCTTTAGGTAGATTGGCAAAAGTTTGGGCACCCCTGTTAAAAGGCCAGGTTTTTGTGATTTAGAAAATCAGTCCAAGATGAATAATTTCAAAACATTTTCCACCTTTAATGTGACCTATAATCTGTACAGCTCCATTAAAAAATATAAAAAAATCTTTTAGGGTAGACAAATAAAACAAAGAACTTAAATAATGTGGTTATGGCACTGTAAATGTGTTTAGAAGGGGTTGTATAAATTGTGCATTAACGCATGCAATGATATGTTGCTTATTTTTGTCCCTTGACTGTTTCAACCCACAGTTCTACAGTCCGGGCCTTGAATAAAAACTTATCCATCGCGTTCCTCTTCCCCGTCTTCATCACACTGCTCTTCTTTCAGCATAACAGGACTGTATATGATATTGTGGCTGGAACCATTGTGGTCCGTCGCAGGGGTGCCAGATGACCAGGACCATAGATCAAAGAACGGCTCTTGTAGAATATATGAGTACAACCTTATAGTATTGGAATAACTCCATTCAAGCCTGAAAGGTCATGGCCATAGATTGTTTACAGATCTCATTGCTATTTTCTTTAAATATGTTTGACTGACGCATATTGTAGCTTTGTGTTGACAGTCAGCGTTTTTGTAGTTGAATAACATGGTGCTTGTTATTTCTAGCATTAAGAAATATTAAGGAAGATGATTCCTATGTGCTCGGGGATGTTAGGCCGTTTTAGAGTTTCAACGATAGGGCAGTAACATGCCTTGGCTGATGTATAGTTTTCATATTGAAAGTTTGAGATAAAATGTCTATTTGGGATGTCCTTTAACACTCCAGTCATAACCACTCACCAAAGGGTTTTCATTAGTGTTATCCAGAGTCTGACACTTGCAGGCCAGATAGATGCGCCTGTTATCAGTTGCACTGAAGCGGAGGAGCTTAGCCTGACATTTACTAAATGTCTGCCCTGCCCTTGTCCTGTGGAGTACATTCTTTTCTTGCATGCCACTGTCTGGAATGCTGTACTTTTGTTAAGGCTATCGCTGTCTGGATGGCTGTAAACATAGCTCTTCACTTTTCTCGTTATCTGATTCTCACTCTCTGTTCACAAACTTTTAACTAAAGCAGCAGCCTTATTGCATGTATATAAGCCATACCTTGAAAATAATGCTCAGTGGAAGTTGCTGATTAAATATGTGCATTGCAGTGTGCTTTAGGGCTTGACTGATGATTGGCTTTGACCGATAATCTGAGTCAAAATTTGGAATTTTTCACATTTTCAGAATCTGCAGTTTGATTTTTTTTTTTTTAATTTTATTAAAATGTTTTATTGTAGTTTCTGAGTAAGAATGGCAATTTTGTAAATGTTCACACTGCAGATATGAAATTTTATTTTAAATGAATTTGCGAGATTGGTATCCTTGACTAATAATCAGTATCTGTATCCTGAAAACATATCAGTGTCCATAATCTGTTTGCTCATCATGTATTGGTTTGTTTTTCAATTATGTTTGTATTATAAAGAAAGATTTAAAGAGTTTGTACTCTATGGAACTCACAGCACACAAGCTAATGTTCACTTCAGAGTTCAAGTGTAAAAGTGCAGTTGGAATTTTCAAGATATGTGGGGACAGTGATGACAAAACAATGCCATCCATCATTCTAGACTCGTCTGATCTTGCATATACCAGATTAATTTAACTGTTTTGCTGATGTTTTATTTCGAAATTATATATTTAATTTATTTGACATGATCAGAGTCTGTAATAACCACCATGAACCTGTGTAACATATTTTTTTTTTCTTTTTAAATCCTTACACAGACTTTGTATGCATTAACTTTATTGCATGTATGTACGTATTTAAATCTTGAAGGCTGTTTATTGTTGATGCTTCAAGAGAAATGTTTTTTATCCTCCTAGACAGTATATGAAGGGTTTTATCTTCAATGTAAAGCAGTTAAAGCCTCACTTTAATCACTTTACTGCCTGTTTGTATTTGCAACTACAAATCTGTCTATTAATACAAAGAGGAAGACATGTTTGTCTTTCTGTTTAATAGGAGATTGGTTGGTGTACCTTTAATGCCTTGTGTGGAAGAAAATGCATTCTGTTTTACAATTTAAGATGTTGGAAGATGGCAAGCATTACATTTGAGCTTGTGTGAACCTCCACCAGAGGGTGCTGTTTGTACACAAAATAGTTGGGTCCCAATCTTAAAAAAGGCTCATTGAGTTCCAATATGAAAACGACTTGTTCTTAGACACTTCAGTGGTGCTGGCTTATGGTGCCAGTCAGAAAGCAAGCCAACAAAGAAAGCCTTCATATAATATCACAGCAAATCAGGAGTAATTACTGTGAAAAGAATGGAGATTCAGATCTTTTGGCTTCAGTAAATAAAATCCTTAACCCACCAGCCTTGGTTTTTTTTTCCTGCATGGACTTTCTGGAGGTCTCTCAGACATTCTCACACACTCTTTATAATGAGAAACTCATGAACAAGGGATAAACGTGCTTCAGGAAATGTTCACTCACTCACACATCTACAAAAGATTGCAAACAATCATTTGCTGTGGTGCAAACAAACATAAAAGTAGTTTACTCAACATGAAATGCTGCAATCTAAATTTCTGATTAACATGAGCTATAAGCCACACGGATAAACATTAAAACAACACTTTATGTTTAATTAATATAAAAAATATATATTTTTAATGAAATTATGAACAAGGAGCTTTTTTCACAATATTCTAATGGTTTGATCTTTAGGTCATTAGGTCATCATACAGCTCTGCATAGACTTTTTATGCCTCCTTTTGTCTACATTCATTGTTTATGTTAGCTCCACTGGCCATACAGGTGCACTTTGTAGTTCTACAATTACAGACTCCAGTCACCCTGTTCTTCAATGTTCAGTTCCCCCACAAATCGGGCATTATTTGGGTGGTGGATCATTCTCAGCACTGCAGTATCACTGATGTGGTGGTGGTGTGCTGTGCTGGTACAAGTGAATCAGACACAACAGAGCTGCAGAGATTTTAAACACTCCACTCCCTGTCCACAATGTTTGACACATTTACTTTATTGGTCTTCCTTGTAGATGTTAAGTCAGAGACAGTAGCTCATGCGTGGTCACAGGATGCTGTTACCTTGATGTTTTTGGTAATTGGGCCTTTCTTAATCTAACTGCACAACTACACAGTGCACATATGTTCAGTGTAGCTGATAAAATGGACAATGAGTGTAGATACAAGGAAGTGAGTTTGTTACGACTGATCAGTGTAAGTGCATATACTATAAGTTTAAGTACTTCAGTGTCTAAATTCTGTCAGTGTTATATTGTTTCCTCAAGGCTGCAATTCCTGCAGTTCCTGCTTTCCAGGACAGTTTAACGTTTTGAAAAGTCAGCAACTGTACAATATAGTAACAATCTGTGGGCCATGATTAATGTAGAATAAGATTTCAGACATTCAACACTAAGAATGTGGGCATCAACAGATTGATTTTGACACTTTGCATTGTGAGTAATTGATCATGTATTGTATTTCAACCCAGGCTATATATTTAGTCAACTTGTCACCCAGTAATATCTTTTACATTATTGCTGGTGAAGCCAGGCCACCACATATATACAGTGTACTTGAAAGTTTGTAAACGCTTTAGAATTTTCTATATTTCCGCATAAATATGACGTAAAACATCAGATTTTCAGAAGTCCTAAAAATAAAGAGAACCCAGTTAAACAAATGAGACAAAAATCTATAAATAAATATCATTTATTTATTGAGGAAAATGATCCAATATGACATATTTTTGAGTGGCAAAAGTTTGTGAACCTTTGCTTTCAGTATCTGGTGTGACCCCCCCTTTACCCCAATATCTGCAACTAAACGTTTTAACTGTTCTTTAACCATTCTTTAGTAGAACGATTTGTGTGTTTAGGGTCGTTGTCTTGCTGCATGACCCACCGTCCTGACATTTTCTTTAGAGTTCTCTAATATAATTCACAATTCATTGCTCCATCAATGATGACAAGCCGTCCTGGCCCAGATGCAGCAAAACAGGTCCAAACCTGATACTACCACCACCATGTTTCACAGATGAGATAAGGTTCTTATGCTTTCAGAGGTCTTGTAAGGTCCATGTATTGGTAGGTTGGAGCTGTTTTGGTAATGCAGAGGACTGAAATATATATATATATTTCATATAATGTTATAATGAATCTTAATTGATTTTAATATGTAATAATAGGGTAATTAAGTGGACACCTTGGATTTTAGGAACTATAATGTCACTTTTGGACATTCAGTTTGACATTGAGACTTTCTCTGTATTATGTGTATTATTATCTGTATAATGCATTCAGCTCCTTTAAGTTTCACCCATTGCTGACCCAGATGTACTGTACAAATGCTCACACCTTCAGCTTGTCTAGTTCCTGAAGAGAAGTACTGCCAATAGAATAGGACTCTCTGGAGCAGATCAACATGAACCTATTGGCACCACTTCTTGTGCCAATTGTGGGTTAGAGGGGTATAAAGGCTGTGAGATGTGGAGCAGTGAAGCTGTGTTCTTTGAAATGATGGTGCTCCATCCAGTCCTTTTTGCATGAATTGTGCATGAGGTGAGGTAGTGATCGTCCAACATCCTGACCTCATTAAATCTTTTGTCACTAACTGTGACAATCCTCACAGCAATGCTCTACAATCTACAGGGGTTAGACCAGGGGTGTCAAACTCCAGTCCTGGAAGGCCGGATTCCTGCAGAGTTTGGTGATCTTCCTGATCAAACACCTGATTCAGTTCAGCAGGTAATGAGCAGGTTTAATTGTAGTGTCAGAATCACCAAACTGCAGGAATCCGGCCCTCCAGGACTGGAGTTTGACACCCCTGGGTTAGACAATGAAACTGAAACAGCTGTCATGTTAGTGAGGGAGGTTTCATGGCTAAATTGAATCAGTCTGGTGGCCAATCTTCATTAATGTCACATTGCACCAGTAAGAGCAGAGTGTGAAGGTTCAGTTAGCAGGTAAGAGCACAGTTATATAGTATATTACAATGCACACAACATTATGGTGACATACCAGAGGACCAAAAGAGGACAAATTGTTGCTGCACGTCTTGCTGGCGCATCTGTGACCAAGACAGCAAGTCTTTGTGTCTAAATATTATTGAGCCACTTTGGGGTGTTTTGGAGGAGCGAGTCAGGAAACGGTTTCCTCCACCAGCCTCACGTAGTGACCTGACCACTATCCTGCAAGAAGAATGGCTTAAAATCCCTCTGACCACTGTGCAGGACTTGTATATGTCATTCCCAAGACAAACTGGCGCTGTATTGGCCACAAAAGGAGGCCCTACACCTACTAATAAATTATTGTTGTCTAAAACCAGGTGTTTCAGTTTCATTGTCTAACCCCTTGTATACCGTCAATGAAACAAAAGGATAAACTGTTTAGTACCCTTAATTTCAGAAGAAACAAAGAATTAGCATGTGTTCTAATACTTTTGTCCATATAGTGTATGACTATGTTATTTAAATATGTAAATGTTAGGCTTCCCAACAGCAAACATGTCAAATCACAGTACAAAACATACCATCAAGGTTCAATTACTCATCACAAAAAAACGTACACCACCTACTATCCCCCCTCTGTCTTCTTCATGTCTAATATAATTGTTATTGTGCTGCACATTTGCTCCAGCAGGGCCATGGAGCCTGGCGGGGCCGTTGGGTTCCAGCTGCTGGCACTTCCTTATGAGCGAGGTTTCTGGTAAACACGTCCCAGTGGACTGTGCTTTATCCTGCCCACATCCACCCACCTCTAACTGGCAGGCTTAAGACAGTTTGGTGGTTTATTCTGACACTGAGCTCAGCAGCAACTGTAGCTGAGTAACAGTGAAGTGCTGAAACTGACAATGAACTTAAAGGGGAATTCTGCTGATTTTTGACGTCTCTAGAGAAACAGCTGAGGCCTAAAGGTTACACAAGCAGATTTGGGACTGAAGGTCACTAGTTTATTCTCTTGCACCAACAGCAAAATGGTGAATCCCCCCGAATGTCCACAACTTTTTTTATTGCAAGGCACTTAACCTCCAACTGCTTCACAGATGACGCAACTAAGGTGGCTGCCCACTGCTCTGTGCTCGCTGACCCCATTAGTGTGTCTGCTTAAGTACTGCTTAACAAGTTAGCATTGCTCGTATGATGATAGCTATATTTGTATTGTGGACATTGCGTTCCCTGGTTTCTCACCACAGTAAAGAAATTATTTGTTATGTTCTGCATTATGGAGTCATTGTGTTTATCTACAGTGGAACTCAAGCAATTAGATTTTTTTAGAGAAGTTGCATTATCACTGGACCTTTAATTTTGATCACTGCCCAGGAAAGCTGAAAGCTAACCCTAAACCCTAACCCTACCCCTAACCCTAAAAACATGGTTGATTTACATGGATTAACATCTTTTATATGTAACATTCAACCAACCACAGGAGGTACCACCTCAATGACTTGGAAACACCTGAGACATCACAGCATCCACTTAGCAACCATGTAGCAACAAACTAGTATCAACCATTAGCAAAAGCCTAGCAACTGCTTAGCAACCACATAGCAACCTTGAAGCAACAGCTTAGCAACCACTTAGCAATTGCCTAACAACCACATAGTAGCCAGATAGCAACCTTGTAGCAACAGCTTAGCAATTGCCTAACAACCACATAGTAGCCAGATAGCAACCTTGTAGCAACAGCCTAGCAACCACACAGCAACCATGTAGCTACAGCCTAGCAATCACTTAGCAACTACTTAGCAATCATTCAACAACAATGTAACAGTAACTTATCAGCCACTTTGCTATATCCTAGCAACCGCTTAGCAACCACAATGCAAACATGTAACAACAGCTTAGCAACCACTTAGCAACGATGTAGCAACCAAATAGCAACATCCTAGCAAACACTTAGTATCCACGTACTAACATGATGATATATGGTTTGACATCACATACATGCACATCATAATTTCCCTTTTAAAAAGACATTCATTATTCAGTTTTGTGTAATTACATGGTTTTGCAGCTTGTATGAGTGTGGATGTTCTTTATATCTCATTTATAATTTCACAGGCCTTTGTTCACCTTGTGCATCACTTTATTCCAGCATGTTCTCCACTATCGGTTATCTTCCATACATTCTGTTCTGGTGCTGCACTTGTCAACTTACGTGACCTGATGTCTGTTCAGGCCATTCCTAGAATGTGACATGCGATAATCTTGCAAAAATATTTACTCTCCCTCAGTCAATATGGAACATCCTACATGTGTAGAAGTGATGTGAGAATCATTTACCATTAGACAAACACAATGAAGTTGTTACCCTCTGTGCCGTAGTTATGATCACAGTTGAGTTTATACGCTGTACGAATGAGAGCTCACTTAACCTTTTTCTTGTTCCGACACGGCAACATGTCATCAACAGAAGATTGGATTTGTTCTGTCGTCTGTGGTGTGTGTAAAAACAGGTTCTCATTAAACAGGCTATTGTTTTCTGTCTGCTGCCATGCTCGTTGTGTGCTAGCAGCTGGGAGTCAGGTGAGGGGAGCACTGCAGTGAGGTGGCTAATTAGAAGATATCACAGGGAGAGGTTTCTACAGCTGGAGAGAGATCCTGTGAAAATAACAAGGAAGGAAACAGCCTGCACTGATCCTTCTGAGAGCTCTGCTACACAAATCCCAGCACTCAAGTGTTGATGCCTCTTATTAGTGAGACGTGGTTTCTGCTGGTGAATAATACAGAGTAGCTTTGTGTAGGCCTATGACTCTAGTATAGAAATATAGTTTGATCCAGTCTGATCTCATTTGTATATACTATGAACTATATGAAACATCAATCTTGTGAATATGTGAAACCAGTACAATCTTCAAAATAAAGGTTTGTAAATGATTCTTGGCTTGGACGTATGACTCTAGGTGTATGTTTCATCATTTTTCTCGCTCAACCATACATTATATTTTCAAATGTTTGTGGACACCCCATTGTAATGGTACCCCATTCAGGTACTTTCTGTTGACACAGGTGTACAAATGCTCACACACAGCTTGTCTAGTTACTGGACGAAGTCCTGCCAATGGAATGGGACTCTCTGGAACAGACAACATAAACCTATTGACTGATGCCAGTCATAGGCTTGAAGGGTATAAAGCCCCTCAGCATTGAGCCGTAGAGCAGTGGAACTGTGTTCTTTGGAATGATGGTGCACCATCCAATACTTTTGGGATGATCTGGAGTTGAGGTGGAGTGGTGATCATCCAACATCCTGACCTCACAAACTCTGTTGTTTCTGAATGCAATCAAATCCTCACAGCAATGCTCCAAACTCTTTTACCCTTGATTTCAGAAGAATGCTTCTGATGTTTGAACCTATTAGCCAAAGTGATTGTAATTAGATGAATTTATTGTAGAGCACAGTATGAATGAAAAGTGAAAATTCTAGAACAATCCACAGATGTACATCCTAGAACAGTCAAATGTCATTCTTAGACATTGATCCAAAGACATATTTTTTGGCATCCTTATTTTTTAAGAGTTGCATCCGGCTAATGTTGAGTTCTGATGAAGTTCATCTGTGTCTTGCTGCTCCGTCATCACTGATCTTCATTCAGCAGATTAAACTGAAGCTATAATCGCATCCATGTGAGCAAAGTGCTTACAGCGGTCTCAGAATGCTGCTGGGCACGATCATCCGGCATAGCCTCGCTGGGGATAATCTGTGGATTTTCCCCCGCACTGATTTTCAGAACAACAAGAAGTGTCCATGTCTTTTCTGCTCTGCATAAAAGCTCCCTAAATAGCCTCCATTAATCCTGCAGCATTAGTAATCACCAGTTTCTAACCATCTTTATCTCTCCCAACGACTCAGACCCACAAATGAAGCCAAAGCCTCAAATCACTTCTGGCTTTCAAGGACATTTTTTCTTGACCGTCTGTCAGGTCAGACCATTATGACGCCCACTCTTTAGTTCACTACAACCCTGGATGATGAGCAGGAGTTTTAAGTCTGAGGCTCATCTGGTTGTTGTGGTTTGGGATGGGATGGGATGGGATGTGGATTCTGCAGATAATGCCTGAACTGACTGACATCATTTACAGAGGTTTCTTGACTCACCTCATCCACCCTGTGTGCTGCAGACTTGTATGAAAAGAGTAATATCAGAGCAGAGTCACTGAAAAATTGTTTTCTTGGCAAATGACTACAGCCAACATATTTGCTCTTACTCATTTTGATCATGATGAGATGACTATTAGCTCCACATTGTAGAGCATTGAATTTGAGCGAAAATGAACAAAATTCCCAAATAAAAATATAGTTGCTGTGCAAATAAAATAATTTTTGGTGGTGGTGAGATCAACAGATCATGATGTTTCATGATGTTTGGATGAACAGAAATGCTCAAAAATGCATGTAGTAAAATCTCTTTACATTAACTTAGATTGAAAATTGAGTTTTTGTCCTTCTTCTGTAAAGAAGGTCGCCGGTTCGATCCCCAGACAGGACATGACTGAAGTGCCCTTGAGCAAGGCACCTAACCCCCTAACTGCTCCCCGGGCGCCGGTGGATAAGGGCTGCCCACCGCTTCGGGCACCAATTCTCACAGCCTAGTGTGTTCACTAGTGTGTGTGTGTTTCAGTGCACGAATGGGTTAAATGCGGAGGTCAAATTCCGTTGTGTGAAAAATCACATTGGCTAAATTGGTTGATCTTAATCTTAATCTTAATCTTAAAGATACTTGGTTTTTCAATTCAGTTTAGCATATTAGCATTAAATTTTGTATAAAATGTAATTCTATATTAATTATAACTTTAATATATTGTTTGCTCATATTTTCATCATATGTGCTCATATTTGTTGAAATGATATAAACTACAGTTGAATAATCTTAGAATATTTCAGCAACATCATATATAACAATAATTTTTTGATGCCAATATATCATTTTTGTTTTGTTTTTATGCATTTCTGGCATCAGACAGCCTTGTCAGACAGAAAAAGTGCAGTATGTGTGATAAGACTGTGCTCAAAGTTAGCTCTCCTCTCCACAATCCAAACCACGTTGTGTTTAGTGGCACAACAAAAGAACTTTCCCTGCATGTGTTGCACCACTGTGACAGACAGGCCGGGGTTAGCCTTTGCAGCAAATCCCACACAGTGGGAAAGGCCCTGTGAAGCTCCTGGAGAGGAGAACAAGCTATTGTTGTAGGCCCCTGTTACAGACACAAAGCGAAAGTGTGTAAAGCTCTTCTCTGGAATTCCGCCTCAAGAGGGTCAAATGCAGAGCAAAAAGGCCTGAAGAAAAAGTGGAAAAATAAGTGAAAGAAAGTGTACGGCGAGATGGTGCGAAATAAGGACGCTGCTGAATGATTGAAAATTCTCTCTGATCTCTTGACTGCAAGTCCGGAGGGTGTGGAATCCCCTGCAGAAATGCATTAACATTCAGAAAGCTTCAGCAAGTTACATAAGAACCTAAAGCAAGACTCTTCAACACCATCCGCTCTGTAAGCACTTTATACTTAAAACAGACTGAGGCGACATTTAGAGAGCAGCCTGTAGTGTTTTAAAGCAGACTCAATTTAGAGTTTGTGTTCAAAGCGATTTGCTCAAATGGCCATTTAGGGTGCACATCAGAACTGAAAAGGTCTGGTGCAGTTTTATTTTACATTTCCTTAATTATCACAGCTTGCAGAAAAGATTAAATACACTATATGTCCAAGAGTGTGTCAACATCTGCTCATCAGCTAATGAGGTTGGGTGAGTAGTTCACAAAAGCCACTCAGCTCCTCTCAAAGGTATTGGATGTAGCACCATTACTCCAGAGAACACAGTTCCACTGCTCCATAATCCAGTGCCCCAGGCCTTTTATACACCACTAGCTTACACTTGATATTGGGCTTGGTGACCTTAGTCTAATCCAGAGCATCCCATTCTACTCACAGTGCTATTCAATGCCGATCAGCCACAGTGTAGGCTATATGGATAAAAGTTTTGGGACACCTGCTCATTCATTGTTTCTTTTGAAATCAATGTTATTAAAATATGTTTATCTACATTTATGTTGGAGTAAC
The DNA here is from genome assembly GCA_036984385.1 of Crenuchus spilurus. NCBI lineage: Eukaryota > Metazoa > Chordata > Actinopteri > Characiformes > Crenuchidae > Crenuchus > Crenuchus spilurus. The sequence goes on along the minus strand of BRDA01012489.1, from coordinate 15,426 downwards.
TTTATCTACTGTCCAGGAAATGTTTTTACTAGATTTTGGAATACTGCTGTGAGGATATGATTGCATTCAAGCGTTTTAATGAGGCCACTTTCTCCCCAACTCCCTACTCACCCCAGACGTACTGGATGGACCACCATCATTCCAGAGAACACAACCCCATACCTCAATGCTGGGGGGGCTTTATACTCCTCTACCCCACACCTGGCATTAGACATGGTGCCAATAGTGAAGGCTGGATAATATAAAAACAGGACAGGAAGAATATTGATGCCTTTGAACTTTGATGTTGGAGACAACTTTTGAGAGAACCTTGAACAGCAAAAAAAAGCAAATACATTACTATCAGAACAAAACTTTGTTCATCAAAAATGGTAACTGTCCTAATATTTAATGTAAGTCTGTATTAAGATACAGGGGTTAGACAATGAAAGTGAAACAGCTGTCATTTTAGTGTGGGAGGTTTCATGCCTAAATTGGACCAGTCTGGTGGCCAATCTTCATTAATGTCACATTGCACCATTAAGAGCAGAGTGTGAAGGTTCAGTTAGCAGGTAAGAGCACAGTTATATAGTATATTACAATGCACACAACATTATGGTGACATACCAGAGTTCAAAAGAGGACAAATTGTTGGTTCACGTCTTGCCTGTGCATCTGTGACCAAGACAGCAAGTCTTTGTGTCTAAATATTATTGAGCCACTTTGGGGTGTTTTGGAGGAGCGAGTCAGGAAACGGTTTCCTCCACCAGCATCACGTAGTGACCTGACCACTATCCTGCAAGAAGAATGGCTTAAAATCCCTCTGACCACTGTGCAGGACTTGTATATGTCATTCCCAAGACGAATTGATGCTGTATTGGCTGCAAAAGGAGGCCCTACACCTACTAATAAATTATTGTGGTCTAAAACCAGGTGTGTTTCATTGTCTAACCCCTGTATTTTATTTCAAGTAATTTTGTAATATTTTTATTATTCAATTGATTGTGAAATTATGTCAGCATTATGGGTAACACTTTATAATAACTTTCATTAATAGCTCATTAACTAATGATTAATAACTGTGAACAAATCATAAGTTCATGAGAATTTCATTAACAAATGATTTACTAATGATTTACTAATGATTTATTAATGATTTATTAATGATTTATTAATGATTGTTAACATTTGCAAAAATGAATACAATCATTAGTAACTACATGAACTGTCGTTTATAAACATTTCTTCATGTTCAAATTCTCATGAACTAATGATTTGTTCACAGTTATTAAATTTTAGTTAATTACTTATTAATGAAAGTTATTATAAAGTGTTACCCAGTTATGTTCAACTGGCATTTTCAAATGACGCAAAAAATGGAGATACAGGGTTTTGTTCTGACCGCAACAAAACTGATCATTGCTTAAATTGAACCTCAGCTTAGAAGCCTATTTTGGACACATTATGAGAAGAACCAGTTCACTGGTTGAAACCAGTTGAAAGTAAGTGGATGGATATGATGGATGGATGCAATCAGAGGAATCATGCATGAGCCACTAAGCTGAAGACCCAAACAGAAGACATGATGTACGGAAGTCCACATAGAAAGATTCAATCAGGATCAACTTTTGGTGGCACTTAATACTAAATAATAAGTTGAGAGCTACTTTGACCGAATAGCTGATATAGAACAGCAATTAAAAACAGCTCTCTTAGTATAAACATGTGCCAGCTAAGCCCACTCTCACCCATATATGTAAGATTTTTTCCCATGATGATGTGGGATACAGTCACAGACAAAAATCATGCAAAATTTTTAGCATGACCTAGTTTGAGACATCATTGCTTTGAGACATGGACAGTAATATTAGCCTTATTAGCAATGTGGTACTGATGGAAGTCCCAAGCAGAATGTCATCATTTTCTTGCATCACACCACTACTGTCAGACACACATTTGTGTATCATCTGACACCTCCTCCTACATGTACATCTCTGCTGCATAGTCTGCTGCACACTTGGCACTGTCAAACTGTCCCTAATATATGTGAATATATATCCTAATCTGTCATTTCTTCACCTCACCCTAACTGACCTCATGACCCAGAGTGTGCCAGCAGGTGGTCCTGTGCTTTCATGGTGGCCTTATCATGTTTCACCTCATGCTAACTTAGCTAAGCCTGCTTGACTGGTGGCCGTAGATTATCTGTCCATAATCTGCATGTTTGATAGCTGTGCGCTTTGAGAACCTCATTTGACCTCCACTGTTTGCTTAAACAGGTCAATGTCTAGGAACAGCTCTAAAACAAAGCCTGATATACTATTCATGGTGATGTGCATACGTGGCAGATGTGTTTCTCTGTTAGCCTTTCAGTAAAAATTCCACTGTCTTTATACTTGGGGTCTATATGTTCAGTGTGGGGAGATAAAATGATCTACTCTACGGATAAAAATACATTTATTTATATATAATGTTGATCAGTAGGGTTTGTAGCTCCTGAGTTGGCTGGCCAATCAAGCACTGTAATATCATGGTCAGCAAACCATTTGGTGATAGTTGTGATACCACTGGTGGCCCCTGTAATTAAGGAGTGCACATCTAGTGGGAAAAAATTTGGGGTTTTTTATTTTTTCCTGAGTTCTCCACTGTGTGGTACTGTGGGTAGGTGCTAAGTCCTGCTGGAAAAGGAAATCAGCATCTCTATAATGCTTGTCATACATGAAGTGGAACACAGTAAATTTGCCAGTGTTAAATCAACACTATTAGAGTTAAATTAACACTGAGGGTGTTAGATTTTGACACACTCAGTGTTAATTTAACTCTAATAGTGTTGATTTAACACTGGCAGATTTACTGTGTAGATGCTGTGTTGACTTTGCACAGACTGCAGAAACTTCGCAGTGGCCTTCAGACACTTTGGATTCTGTGTCTCTCCGCTTTTCCTCCAGACTGGAGCTTGATTTCTAAATGAAATGCAGAATTGACTTTTATCCAAAAAGAGGACTTTGGACCACTGAGTAACAGTCTAGTTCTTGTTCTCTTTAGCCCAGGTAAGACACTTCTGATGTCTCTGGTTCAGGAGTGGCTGATATTAGCAATGTACCAGTTATAGTCTGAGTGATACACAACATTTGTACTGGTTGAATAGTAATTACTCAAAATGAAATATTCTAGTAATTTGAGTTTCTGAATTTATAACCAAACTGATCAACATTAAAACCAAAAAGGCCTACAATATGTCACTTTACCTGTAATGCATATAAAATGTAAAACTCTTTTGAATTAACTTTTGATGATATTCTCATTTCTGGATGCATGATAAGCATACAAGTGAATTAATATCCTGTACATGTTCAAAATGTATGGTCAAAGAGGTGCAGTCCAACTTAAAACCAGTAGATGGAGTCACCCAGCAAGCACATGTTGACGTTCTATACGGTTCCATACTGAAAGAATAAAAACTGAAATGTAGATTAACCTCTAAAGTTATACCAGGAAAAAATCTCAGGAATAATTCATCCATTAAAATTAGATCCCCATAAGAGGATACACTCCAAATTCTAGATGGGATGGTAAGTGTTCCTAGGCTGGCTGTGGATGAAGAAAATCACAGAGGATCTTTGTTGAAGCAGCTGAGTAAGGAGCCACAGTGCAACGTGAACCATTTCACAGGTGTCTGAATAAGAGAGAGAGAGTTCAGAGTGCTGATAGAAGAGTCCCAGCTAACAGACCAGTCTGAGGCTGACAGTCTGAGCTCTGTCTAGGTTTCTGCTCACTCACAGATGTGAAATGTGTGTGTGTGTGTGTGGCCATGTTTTTAGCTCTTTGCAAGAACTACAATGTCTCCAGAATAAATGGAGATGTGGATGTTTTGCTACAGTCCAGTGTTTGTTTTTCCTTTTGTTTCCTGAACTTAAAAGTAGAGTTAAGTGTAGTTTTTTTAGTTAAAGTATTCCAGATGGCAATAAAAACAACCCACAAAGACAGGAATACAAATTAGTACATGTTTGTGTTCTTCTTATGCTTGCAATATCAGCCACTTGTACAGTCTATACGGCTACAAATCTGTGTTTCTCCATATGTTCAGTAATTGGAAGTCAGTTATCATTTATAAGATAGTGATAGACCAACTGATTGGTTTGCTGATTAATATCATTTTTACATAATCAGCTTTGGCTAAATACTTATATATATATATATATATATATA
>BRDA01012489.1:0-11210 GCA_036984385.1 Crenuchus spilurus | reverse complement strand
TATATATATATATATATATATATGTATATATATATATATACTTATATAAATATTTATATAAATATATATCTAGGCTGTTTTAGGCTATAGTTAATGTTTGGCTGCAGTGTATTCAGTGTGTGTTTTAAATTATTGACCTACATAATGCTAATAATATACGGAATTAATATAAAAATATGTTTGTAGCAGTGACACAAAAGACAAAAGTAAACCAGCACTAAATCTTAATGCAATGTCAGTCTGATGTGTGTGTGGTTTGTGCAGACTGCCTGAGTGTCTGAGTGTAGGCTGCTAATGATTTACTAGCGCTCAACGCCGCTACTCCTCATTGGTGGCTACTGAACCACGTGTCGGTGACTCCGCGGCCAATCAGGTCGCTTCTGGGGCACAAACATCTGAAGTAGTAATAATGTGGAATTTGCTGCCTCGGCATGTGCTGTCAGCTGCAGCGTAGTACTATCAGCACCACAGAGAGAGAGAGAGAAAGAGAGAGAGAGACAGAGAATGGGGGGTGGGGTGGGGGAATAAACGACAGTGTTGTAGTTTAGTGGTAAGACTGCAGCCTCAGCTGTGTCCCATTTCCCCCTTCAGTTCAATAAGCACTCGTCCCCCCAAAGCATAGACAAAATTTGAGAAATGTTGGCCCTCTCAGTTAGATATTAACTATAGACATTATGCTGCTTTATGCTCTAAAGGCAGGGTTAACCCTTAACAGTACTAGAATCAACTCTTCTGGGAAGGCTTCATGCTAGCCACACTGTTAAAAACGTGCTAATACAACACTATATAGAAAAAAAACCTAATGACCAGGGAAGGCTTTCTACTACATTCTGGAGCTTTGCTGTGAGGATCTGATTACATTCAATGACAAGTGCTTTAGTTAGGCCACCTCATCCACAACTCCCAAAAGTTTTGGTTGAAGCACCATCACTTCAGAGAACACAGTTCCACTGCTCCACAGCTCAGTGCTGGGGGGCTTTATACCCACTGGCATTAGTGCCAATAGTTCCGTGTTTATCTGCTCCAGAGAGTCCCAGACTCTACAGAGACTAGACAAGCTGTTTGCATGCGTTTGTACATCTGTGTCAGCAGTGGATGCTGATTGCAGTAGCTTAATGCACAAGGGGTGTCCACAAACATATGAACATATACTGTACATCACTCCAGACAACAAAGTTCCACTGCTTCACAGTGCTGGGGGGCTTTAATCCTCCTATAGACACGGTGACCTTAGTCTCATGTACAGCTGCTCTTCCACTGGAAATGCTGTAAAGTTGATTTAGTTGTGCAACTGAGCACCTGTGTCAGTAATGGGGGCACCTAAATGTGGCAGAATTCACTAATTACAAGCCGTTTCTGGGAATGTAGTGGTCTTTCATTGTGCTACAGTGATATTTTTCATAAGAGAACACAAGTGCAGAATGCTGACCTACTTTTCTGAGCCTTCTCTGTAGGAGGTATACTAAGCAGGAATATGAAAATGATACTGGTTTAAGCAAAGGGTTTGATAAGCAGTAACTTAATCACTCCTCCTTATATACACTCACTGGCCATTTCATTAGGTACATATGTATTGTATCAACACTCACTGTCCATTTTCTCAGTTCTACTGATAATATAATTTATTTTCATCCTGTTCTTCAATGGTCAGGACCTCTACAGAGCAGGTATTATTTGGATGATGGATCATTATCAGCACTGCAGTGACACTGATGTGGTGGTGGTGTGTTAGTGCATGATGTAATAGTATGAATTCGCCCCTTTCACAAATCCCAGAATGCACCGCGCAACCGGCAATATCCGGTTCACCGGTTCACCATGCTATCAATACTAAGCTACACTATCACGCTGCTTGCCACGCTGGCTTACATTGAATTGATAGCATGCAACACAATAGCTTGCAACGTGTTTACACTAAAAACCCACTGCATACATTGAAAATACAAGTTGACACAACAAGATATGATGTTTAATATCCAAAGAAATATTATCTGCATATAGTTACAAAAGCTAGTAGATATCACGTAAGTGTTTACTTACTAAATAAAGTTGTAAACAGTGTATGTAGCGAAGCTGGCACAGACATAAACAAGAGAAAATGGTGAACCGGATGTTGCGGGTTGCGCAGTGTATTCTGAGATTTGTGAAGAGACCGAATGTATCAGACACAGCAGAGCTGCTGGAGATTTTAAACACTGCATTAGGTAGGGTGACCAGATCTGAGATGACGAAAAAGAGGACATCTCAGGAGGGGTTTTTTTTGTGCTTGAACATAAATTGTATTATTATTATTATTATTATTATTATTATTATTATTATTATTATTATTATTATTATTATTATTAATTATTGCTAAATATTGACAAATTATGATTGATATTTTATTAATAATTACTAGTTACTATTAATAATATACTATTAATAACTGTGGAATTTATTTTGAATAATAAAATAATAAAATTCATATTAATCATTAATAAAATATTAATACATTATTACATATTATTAAAAATAATAAACTGTTAAAAGCATGTAGCATAAAATTATCACCAATCCTTTTCAGTCAACTTCACTTCAGCTCATTATCACCAATGTTACACTTATGTTTGGACTGTACGGTCCATAAACTTCATTTACACACAATTATACCTCATTTTTGAGCAAAAATAAGCAGAAATTCTGAATTATTTTGATAATAGTTCAACTTAGAGGAATGTAAATAGATGGCTTATCACAGACTGGTAGACACATGCAAACATACACACACTCAAATGTTAATGTTTATGAATTGTGTTATTAAACCTCTGATATTAAAATACGTCTTGCGTGACACTTGCAGGACAAACGCTCAACATGTAAACAACTTTCAGGTGAAAACGGACACTGCTTGAAGGAGTGACAGCGGCGACGGCCAATCACACGTTAGCAAGAAACGGCAGAGCCAATCTGTGAGCTTGTGTGCGGCCTAAAGGTTTCAGATTGAGCGCTTGGATTTCTGCTGGGTCCTAATTAAGATTAAGATTAAGATTAAGATTAAGATTAAGATCAACCAATTTAGCCAATGTGATTTTTCACACAACGGAATTTGACCTCCACATTTAACCCATTCGTGCAGTGAAACACACACACACACTAGTGAACACACTAGGCTGTGAGAATTTGTGCCCGAAGCGGCTCTCCCGACTTCATTTAATACAGCGTAACATCTCACTCCAGCGAACCGAACGGAATAGGGGGAGGGTGAAACTAGTTTCTTGTAAAACGCTTCTCTTGTAAAACAAAAAACATTTGTGAAATTCCGCCCGGACATGTTTTTTAAGTTTCAAAAAGAGGACATGTCCGGGTAAAAGAGGACGTCTGGTCACCCTATTCACAGTCTACTCTATTAGATTAATTTTGTTGGTCCAACTTGTGGATGTAAAGTCAGAGACAGCAGCTCATCTGTTGCTGCACAGTTTGAGTTGGTCCTCTAGTCCTTCACTGGTCACAGGACACTGTTGGCTGGATAATTTTGGTTGGTGCACTATTTTTACTCCAGCAGTGACTATGAGGTTTTGGAATCTCTGCTGTGTCTGATCCATTTGTACCAGTACATGGCACACTAACATACCACCACTGTGTAGGTGTAACTGCAGTGCTGTGACCCACCACCCAAATAATATCTGCTCCTGGTCCTGATCATTGAAGAACAGGTGAAAAGAGGCTAACAAAGTGTACAGACAAACAGATGGACTGCATTCTGTAATTGTAGAACTGCAAAGTGCACCCAGTGGTCTTGTGTAGAGTGTAGATACAAGGTATGTGTAGTATAATGATGTGGCCAGTGAGTTCAAGTAGAAAGCAACACATGCTTCAAGTGGTTTTCAATGACATTTTCATTAACCTTGAGCCAGGTTGAGTCATAAAGCAGGATTAAAAAAAATGATGATGGTAAACAAATGTGATTTCATAATTAGCTGATTCAGAAATAAAACCTTGTTACATTAACTTATATTACAATTAAATACTGTTTGCCTTCTCCTGCAATGCTGCTGTTTAGATATTACATCTTACACTGAGATGTTTTACTTCCTTCATAACGTGGATGAGGAAATCTCTGATGTGTAAGGCCTACTTTTATATAACCAACCAACCGCTCTGTCTGTATCAGTCATGCTGAAAGGGCTCATCAAGGGCACCTGTCAGTCTGGACACACTTTAATTACTGATAGATGAGACATGCTGAGAAGATTTAATGACCTGCTGCTTGCGTGTGAATGTGTCTTTGAGAAGGAGAGTAAGTGAATGTACTTGTGTGCGATGGGCTTGATGGTGTCATCTTACTGGACTGAGCTCAGCCACTGATAATCCTGTTTACACAGCCATTAGAGCCCCTCACTCACTGTCGCTGTGTATGCCTCTCCACCGGCTTGGCTGGCCTCTCTTTCACTCCATATAAAAAAGTACACACCATGGGCAGACACCCAACATGCTTCTCTCGGTGGGAAAAGTCCCACACTTGTGACTCAGAGGCTGATTTCTGAGCATTAACCCCCTGTCTTATGAGCCCACTGTACAAGTGACGCAAAGAAGAATCAATGACTGAGTTTGTTTTTCATACTAAACGAGTATATTGTGAAAAGTTCATCTTTGTTCAGAATTTAATGTGAAAGCTCATTAAGGTAAACAGATTTCAAGCCTTTTTTTGTTTTGATGTTGATCAGAATTGGTTATAGCCAATGAGCTGTCTGGCCAGTCAAGCACAGTGATATCATGGTTAGCAAATCATTTGGTAGCAGTTTTGGCACTGTGAGCAGGTGTTAAGTCCTGCTGGAAGAAGAAATCAGCATCTCCATAAAGCTTGTCAGCAGATGGAAGCATGAAGTGCTCTAAAATCTCCTGGTAGATGGACACAGTGGACCAACACAAGCAGATAACATGGCAACCCAAACCATCACAGACTGCAGAAACGTCACACTGGACTTCGGTCACCTTGGATTCTGTCTCTAAACTCTTCCTCCAGACTGTAGGAGCAACATTGACTTTCATAAGAGGACTTTGGAGCACTGAACAACAGTCCAGTTTTTTATCTTCTTAACCCAATGCAATATTCTAATATTTTGATAAACTGAAATTCTGATTTTCATGAGCTATAAGCTGTAGTGGAGATCCTATTACAAAGGGCTTGGTGGAGGGTGTTACCGAGAATAGCCTGCCTGCTATTCCAGGCAAAATGATTTGGGATTCTAATGTATACACATAAATAAAGCAGCAGGCCCAGATGACATATGCAGCAAAACAATTAAAAAACAGCACGCAGTCATATTCCAACAATTATTCCAACACTTCCTGACCAGGGGCGTTGTTCCTCAAATATGGAAACAATCTACACTCATTCCAGTTCCACCATAGGTTCAGATGCTGAGTGATTTTCACCCAATAGCTCTTATTTCATTAGTAGTGACAAGAAAAGTCAAATCCCACATTCTTAAAGTTACTCATGGTTAGTTGGGTTCACTACAGTTACATATCACTCTGGGATGGGGTGGATGATTCTAAATTTATTCATTTTATTATTTTTTTTACTTCTAGAAAAAAAATGGGGGATTTTCATTTGCATTTAATACATTACAGTCAATTTTATTAGTTGAGAACTCTTGGAATATGGGCTGACATATTTGATACGGGCTCTAAGGACTCACACACACACACACACACACACACACACTAGGGGGCAGTGAGCACATTTGCCTAAAGCGGGCAGTCCTATTGACGGCGACCGGGGAGCAGTTGGGAGTTAGATTTATTGCTCAAGAACACCCCAGTCATGTTCTCTTGGTTCAGGGGGATCAAACTGGCAATGTTCTGGTCACAAGATTGGTGTCTTAACCACAAGCCCCCAAAAGTTGTTGTGCTGGAGAATATGCAGGCATTTGATGTTTTCTCTTGTTTTTGTAGTGCTTGTATGCCCAGCATGAATTACCCTTCTGGGATAAATAAAGTGTAATAAATAAAGCATGCTGTCTGTGAAAATGTGTATTTCTTTCATTTTTTAAATAATGTGTTGTCACATTGACCACCCCTACCTCTGCCTCCACACATGCATCCTGGGGCTCAGACGGCTGCCTACAGGCGGGGATTATTGCAGCCTCTGCAGCCGTGGCACCTGGTTCACCCAGCTGGAGGAATGTACTGTATGCCAAGTGGCCTGTGGCTCATGACTCTAAAATAATCAGCTGTGGAGGAAAGAGAGAGAGAGAGAGAGAGGTTTAGACATTGGTGTATACTCAGGGTCATATAGGGACAGTGACCATGCTGGAGAATGTCACCACTGTAGAGGGAGAAATACTTCAGACATGGGTCATCTGTTTAGGCTGGGTCACGTTTTCGAATGCTGTGCTCGAGACATAAGCTCAGTAATCATCATGTGTGTGTATGTGAGTATGCAAGACCATGCTTATGGTCGAGTTCCTGTGTGTGCACACTTGGGTGTCCTCAGTACGGTTATGTGGGTCAGCTTTCCTGCTTGTTTCTATGCTTTTCTACACACGCAGAGCTATAATGGTCACCATGTTTCACAATCGCTGCCTATGGCGGATTTGCTGACATAGACACACCACGAGGTTCACAACACGGCCTTGTGTTCTCACCCCAGAGGCCATGCAGTTAAAGACGATACTGTATGTGAAATGCAATACAGTCACAGATGGTCAAAAACCAGTCTAATCTGTGAGCCCGCTGAATGACAGCATGCATTTAAGCATGGCAGTGTGCTGTTAGGCCTTTTAAAAATAGCTCAGCAAAGATGGATCTAGGGACCACACGAATAATGCATCCAACAGAGGCCAGCCATCTGTGTATATGGATGTGTGTGCATACGTGTGTGTGTGTTGTCCGGTCTCTGTGACCCTTGCTCTGCTACGTGCTGTAGAAGTCCCAGAGGAGGAGCAGTAGTAAACGCTGAGAGGATCTGACTCATGAGCAGATTTCTGCACTAACACTGCAGGCTACACTCAGCCTCAGCTAGTGCCCACCCACTTACAGAGCTCTACCTTAATGACGCATGACTGTCCACTTACTCCATGGCCAGTTTAAAATGATTGATCTGAAAACAGACAACATGCAAAGTTAAGAGTTGCAATAATGGCTTGAGATTTTTTTTTTAATCTAAATGACACTTTTATAGATATTTTATCACACGTACAGCAATCGACCACTTCTTTAAAACCACTTCCTTGTACTTTTATGAGCCTTCTGTGTAGGAGGTATACTGAACAGGAATATGAAAATGATACTGGTGTAAGCAAAGCATTTTGGTATGGGGTGACAGTCTTCTTTACATACACTCGCTCTCCATTTTATCAGCTCCACTGACCATATCAGTGCACCTCGTATTTGTACAATTACAGACTGTAGTCCATCTGCTTCTTTTTATACTTTCTAAGCCTTCTTTCACCCTGTTCTTCAATCATCAGGACCCTCAAAGAGCAGACATTATTTGGGTGATGGATTATTTTCAACACCACAGTGACGCTGATGTGGTGGTGGTGTGTTAGTGTGTGCTTGTACTAGTAGATCAGACTCAGCAGAGCTACTGTCTCTAACTTTACATCTACAAGGTGGACCAACAAGGTACATGTGTGTAATAAAGTGGACAGTGAGTTGACACAGTATTTAACATCTCCAGCAGCTCTGCTGCGCCTGATCCCACACACTAACACTCCACCACCACATCATTTAAACTGCAGTGCTGAGAATGATCCACCCTAATCAATTACAAAAATAACTTAAAATATATTTTTAATTAATTAATTATATATTCTATATATAGGTGAGATGGATATAGAAGTTGTACATAGTTGAAGTTAGGGGATAAAAGTATTGAGACACATTAATTTCTTTTTTAAAAATAGTGTGTCCACAAACATATGGGCATAAAATGTGGATTCGTATTCAAATGACCTCTTCTATCTAACATGGTGCAGTAGTGACATTCAGGCACCTAGTAGGTCTTTGTAAATGATTGGTGCCTCAATGTAACTACTGCACCATTTAAGGTGGAAGGGGGAAGTTAACTTCAAGCTATTATGTGAGCTATCTTTAGGCAAACCCCAGTCAACAAATGCAGTAACAGTGTAACCTCCTGTGCTATATTAACCACCTCGCCTTTTGTTCACCTGCCATTCATTAAGCATTGCTACACCACAGTGTTTTGGATCTGACCTTTTGAACAATACTCGGTACTATATTCCATGCTTGTTCTTAAGTTATAGAAGTAAGGGTTACAAGTCTGGAACTTGTAGCAGCTCTTGATTATTTAATAGGTTAAAATTAAGCAAAGCAGCTCAGTTGAACAAGCAATATTTTCACATCACACAAACCAACCTCTGCCCTGCAGTGTAGCTGATATCACACTGTAGTATATGAGGGGTTATTAAAGCAGCAATCTGAGAGATTAATGATTATGTGTAGATGTGGTATTATACGCACAGCAACACAGTTACATATATTACAGTTATATATCATAAAATAAGAATATTGTGGAAAAAGAATACAGTGGTAACCCTACTTACGAGAATCCCTACTAACGAGTATTCCAGGTAACAAGTCGAGATCTCGGAATATTTTTGCTCCAGGTAACGAATAAAATTCCAAGTAACGAGTAGCCGAAATTAGTTCAAGTATGCCAACCGCTAGGGGGCGGTGGTCATAGCATCCCCTAGATGCTAGCATAGAAGAAGAGGTCAGTCATTACCTTTGACCGCTGTCCAGTGAAAGTGAAAGTGCTAGTGAAAGTGGCGCAAAGAAAGCAAAAGGTAGTGAACAAGAAAGTTAGATACATTTTACTTTTACTTTTCATATGATAAGTGTGACCATGCCATACACGTACGCCCGTCCTCCTGTCCTCCTTACCCGCCAGTCTACACGAGCACCGTCGTCATCTCTTTTATGTTTTAAAAAAGCCATATAAACACATTATTTAGCATATTAAAGTATACTGTATATTGGCCGGCTGACACGGATTAATCAGTTTTACATGTATCCTTATGGGGAAAATGCATCCAGTTAACGAGCAAACTAGCTAACGAGCTTGTAGGGTTACCACTGTAATAATTTAATTAAAAAAGGACAAAAATCACATATTTTATATTTGTTACATGTAAAGTGACATAAGCCATTTTGTTTTAATGTTGATCATTACTTATAACTCATGTATTGGCTGGCCAATCAAGCATAGTAATATAATGGTCAGCAAAACATTTGGTAGTAGTTTTGGCACTGTGGGTAGCTGCTGGAAACTGCTGAGGTCTTGGATTCAAGTCTCCATCTGGGTGGAGTTTCCATGTTCTCCCCGTGTCTGCCTGGGTTTCCTCCGGGGACTCCTGTTTCCTCCCACAGTCCAAAAACATGGAGATCAGGTGAATTGGCTACTCTAAAATTAAAAATTACCCTGAATATGAATATGTATGAATATGTATGTTTGTGTATGAATGTTTGTATGTATGTATGCCCAGATATGGTTGACACTCTGTCCTGGGTGAGCTCCCTAGTGCTCAATGCAGTCCTCCAGGTGGACGGTCGCTTACGCTGTACGAAATTGACTGCTGCTTCTTGCCGGTGTGTGTGGGTGAGTGTGTGTAAATGGAATGTCTTGCTTGTAAAGCGTCCTTAGGTTTGAGAAAGGCACTATATAAGTGTAACGTAATAACAATAATGGAAGCATGAAATGCACTAAAATCTCCTGGTAGACGACTGTGATAATTTTGGGCACAGTGGACCAACACAAGTAGATGACATGACACCTCAAACCATCCCAGACTGTAGAAACGTCACACTGGACTTCAGACACCTTTTTTAAATGAAATGCAAAATTTATTTTCATCAGAAAAGAGGACTTTGGACCACTGAGCATCAGTCCAGTTCTTTTTCTCCGTAGTTATCATAAAATAATATTTTTTGCTACAAAAGTGTATGTATCTAACTACGAAATATTTTAACAATGCCTTAATGTGGGATTAACTGACTGGGTTAAAGGAAGAAGAGTAAATACATCTTGTTCCAGTTTTCCTAATGGAACATTCTCCAGCATGTAATGTGTTTATACGTTCAGTAGAGAGCTGTGGAGATGTGTAGACGGGGTGATCTGAGGTTAATGCTGTAAGGTGAATGTGTAAGAGGAATAGCTGACTAAGCACAAGACCAAGAGCGCAGAGCAAAAGCCTCCAAGGAGAGTGCGGACAGCCGGGTGTAGAACAGCTCAGACATGTGGAAAAGATGAAAGAAAGAAAGAAGGCACTTTTTATTGATCCAGACAGGGAAATTCCTCTCTGCATTTAACCTATCTGCAGTGAATACACACTTACACACTCACTAGTGAATACAGCACACACATACTGCAGTGGGCACCTACTGCAGGTGTTCAAGGGCACTTCTGCAAGGGATTTTTCTTGCCAGTTCAGAGGACCTGTCCCAATATAAGTCAGTCAAACACTAGAACATAAGATTAAAATGCTAAAAACTAGGGAAAAAAGTCGAACACCCAGTAATACGCATATGCATACTTCAGTAACCTCTCTCCTGCTCTCTCTCTTACACACACGCTCAGGAACTCAAATCGTAGCAGTGACTCAAGTCTCCTGGGAGTGTGTGTGAGAGCAAGCACGTCTGAGTATAACCTTTGTGTATGTGGTCACTGCTCGTTCCTCTCATGCACTCATCCGGAGTTCCAGCATTTGTTTATGGTTTTCTCTGAGTCAAGGCAATTATTTCATAAAAGACAAGAAACTCATCAACTCATCCTTGCTCTTCTAAGAAATGTTCTTTTCATAGATGCTACTGAGCAGTTGTAAAGGAAAGCTAACTAGAAAATGTAGCATATAACTAAAAAAAAAAACATTCACTTAAAAACAACAGGTGGTGCCACACAGTGGTGTGATTAGTCCCAATTTAGTCCAGCCATGCTTGGATCCTGTGGTGGACTGCCACCTGCATTAAGGAACATGATACTTAGTATGATATTTAGTTAATTGACAATAGTGTTCATCACGGTGAACAATTATTAGTGAGTAACAGAACACAGATTTACAGAGTTTTACTTTTTAGGATATATATATATAGATGGATGGATGAATAGACAGACAGATACAAACCGGATTCCAAAAAAGTTGGGACACTAAACAAATTGTGAATAAAAACTGAATGCAATGATGTGGAGATGGCAAATGTCAATA
>BRDA01012485.1:5922-38993 GCA_036984385.1 Crenuchus spilurus | reverse complement strand
ACATACTAAAAAAATTCGTAAATAAACACACAATGACGACGTTTATTCATAAACTTGTGGACACTTTTAGTTACAATTATAAACCATGTCATCGGAAATGTCTCCAGTTTGCAAAGGACATCAAAAAGTGGTCCAAACGTGTGACGTCGTCCCTAACACCGGGTAAGGAGGTGTGTCTAGAAAGGTCTAGTCGGTCCAAAGACCCGACCACGACTCTTTGTACCTCAAAATCGTTTGACCTCTGTAAAGGCTACTGTACCAAATATTAACATTGATTTTCACAGGTGTTCAAATACTTATTTGCAGCAGTAACACACAAATAAATGCTTAAAAAAATCATACACTGTGATTTCCGGATGTTTTCTTTTAGATTATGTCTCTCACAGTGAGCATATACCTAAGATGAAAATTTCAGACCCCTTCATGATTTCTAAGTGGGAGAACTTGCAAATTCGCAGGGTGTTCAAATACTTATTTTCCCCACTGTATATGGAGTCCAAATTTTATTTTAAAACTCAGGCTAAAATAATGCTAACAAGCACTAAAAGACAACCGTCACCAAAAAGTCCAGCCATTTCTGTAAAAAAAGTCACACTGACTAGTTTGATGAGGTCTAGGATCAAATACGACTTACTGTGAACTATAAAAGTTAACAATCTCACAGCTGAAAGTTGCTATTTCAGCCAGCAGCAGGGCAGATAGAAGACTAATCCTGGATCAGATTCCTCCTTATTTGAGCAAGTGACACTAAAACTGATTCTACATCTGCACTTCCTGCTCTGAGCCGGTTGCCTAGGTTAGCGGATGCTAATGAGTTTTCATTTTTGTAGCTCACGCAAATCATACTGTGTCCTAAACCAACTATTCTGAGAGATGTTAAGATCTGAATGTAACTTGAGTTGAGTTTAAGTAATGTATTTTTACCGAAATGACTACGTTATTTAGGTGACTATTGTGTTTGTTAGCATTGCAGCTGCAGTTCTAAAATAGGAAGTTTTGAGATCCAAACATGTCTTGGCTGATTGACTACATCTAAGCTAAATGAAAAATGTGGGTGAACCATTCCTTTAACAATCATGTTGTCCTATCATTTTGTCTGTGTGTATTTGTGGGGTGTGTTGAGGGTGCGTATCCGTACGTGCATGCGTGTCTGTACCGAGGGGGATGAGGTTGTTATGGGAAACAGTAGAGCCACTGCCGCCAATGACAGTGCTGAGGTCATAAGCTGTTGGCATCCCTGAGAAAAAAACAACAGAATAACAGAAAGAAAAAGAAGAGCAGGTCATAGAGAAGCTGTTCACAATATATATAATTCCCCAAAGAGACAATATGGAATGCTGGGCATCATTATGCACGGGTATCACTATTCGGAGGTTTATTTATACTGCCTAAATATTGAGTGCAATCACTGGCATACCAGGCCCTGCCTTTCAGGGCATTAGGCTTATGGTAAAGTGATATTGTTTTTGTGATAAATTCTGTTCCAGTACTCTTTTCCGAGTGTATGTTGAGTACTTCTAGAACACTGAACAACTGCATAGATCATTAAGACTTTAAGACCAATTATAGACAGCATGCAAACAGCAACCACCCATGCAACTAGATAAACTGCCAAGTATCAAATTACTGACTGGATGGCAGCTTATTTTACAATCAGATTATTACCTAACTTGATCGGTTTATTGTTAAATTAAAGGGGTGCATAGCCTGTCTCATTTCAAAAAAGCAGTCCAAGCTGAAACAACTCATTGTTAATGGGGCAGGGATAAACCTACAGGCTAAATAGACAGGTATATCTAAACGTACTAGTTTTTGTGACATCTCGAAAACAGGGACTTCTAAACCAGCTGGTTCTGCAGCTCATTTTCCATATATGGACTGGGGAGTTTTGAAATTAACAGTATATAACAAATACAGCTAAACTTAAAAAAAAAAAAGTTTTATGCAATGTAATGCATTTATGTAGTACATACTTTATAAATACAGATCTGCTGCTTTGCTGGTGTGAACTGTTTGCTGGTTGTTCCAAAACATATGGTAAGATCATGCATTGTTCAGTGGTACTCCACAAAGAAGTACAGTATTCTCTCATATAGATATGCGTGGGTGTACCTGACACAGGCATGCCTTGATTCATGCTATACGCCCCCCCAGAATTCCACATGTTCTCAGAGGGAGAGGTGTAGTGCGAGCCTGGTGGGGGGTTGGGGGTGGTGCCTGTGTACCTACAGAAACACATACACAGACACACACAGTGATGAGAGGGGAATCATACTAAATTGATTTACTGCCCCATCATGACAGATTTTGGTGCATACAGAAGGTTCTCAAACTCTGAAATGCACATTTTCTACAAAAAGCGCACAAATCTACGCTTACTTGATAAGTTTATCACATATCTTACATATCACCTCAGTGTTAAAACTCATAACGATAATTTACTGCAGGACGACCGACTATCTAGTGTGCTGTATTTTTGATGGAACCAGCTACCTGGCGAGGGTTTCTGGAGGATACACACACACACACTACAGCTTTTTCACACATACACAGTAACCATGAGCTTTTCTGAAATTTACCTGGAGGAGCTGTATGTGTAAACGTCAATGTCCAGTACAAACGACTCTGATTTGACTAAGTCAGCCCCCTAGTAAAAAATCTGGAAAATCTCCATGCATGTGTGAATAGACAGGCAATATTCCAGAGAATTCACGGTGGGTGTACTCATGACATGTTCATACACCTTTACACATTTTATTGTTGATATTGCGGATACGAGCAAATACATGTAGTATTAATACTGATGCAATAATGCATAACACGTCATTTGGTGCCTCCTACAAGTGCTACACAGGCACCACCTCTTGCATGAAGCACCCACATTTCTCTCTAGTGGCAACACATCGGGCATACATAGAAAATCTTTGGCTGCATACTACTAGTGTGAAAGGGCAACTCTTTAAAATGTCAATATCTGATTATCTGGATGCTTTGAGGAATTGATATGTGAAAACGCAAGACTCCAAAATATGGCAAGCAGCAGCAGTCAAAAACGCAACAAGATTTATTTTCCATGAAAAATCAGATGTGTGTGCAGAGAGGACTAAAAGAAAAGTGAGCCAAGATAGTTGAAAAACTAACTAACTAAAGTAATTCAGTCTATTATTTTGTCAGGGAAATCAAATTACATCAAATCAAAATCACAGCAGAAATAATCTCAGAACCCCCATGTATATTTAATCCCATCTGAATATGGATGCTACATTTCATAAAACTATGTTTAGCAATAAAAATGTTTCTGCAAATTGTTTTCTCTTTTGAGGTCTGATTATATTGTGAATTAATTTTGAAAAATAAAATGCTTAAAATATACTCACATGTGCCATTTTACTTTTTAGTCTGTTACCATGTGCTGAGGATAACTTGTAGCCTGAAATGAAAATTTGCAGCTTTCTTCATTTAATGCATGCTCCATTAGTACCAACTCACCTGAAAAATGGGTTCTTCAGATCCAGGAGGTTGCTAGACTTGGAGCCTGTCTGATCCACTTGAGCAACGATGCTAATGTCATAGCTTTGCCTGAAACACACACAATGCAAAATGCATAACTGTTACAGTTACTGTTCAAGTATCAATCTATAAAAAAAAAATCAATTTCCTCATCCTAATGAAAGAAGTCAAGAAAGGTTTGGCATCTGAAGTTAGTCTAAAGTTCTGCACAGGAGCTAATAAGTAAAGTGTATACTCCACCAATTACCATGGTACTAAATAAATGCCTAAATAATCACACACTTGCCTGTTTGGTGAGTTTAAGTAATCTCAAACGGAGTGGAATGTGTGCTTATTGATTACATTTGGGGTAAAGAAGATTTTTTTGGTCAAAGGGGCTAAAGCTGACCTCTTGTTTGCAATGAGGAGAGCCGTGCCGGACATCGTGTCTCCAGCCTTAGCAAAGAGTGGTGACTGCAGCAAACAGCGAACCTGATACCAATGAGTGAGGGGTTCTGTGGGGGCTGTTGAGAGCCATACAGTCATCCTAGAGAGACATAAAGAGTGAGCATACAAGTAACAGAGAGAAAACATTTCAAACTCAGTTTGTCTAACATAAGAAGTCTACACTGCCACAGTTAGCCCAAATTCTCTCAACTGTTGCCTTAAATTTTTCCTGGATGTCCTGTGTTAATGCAACTTTGAACACACACCAAATGGTGTTCTCTGTGGTTACAGGACGTCAGGGATAAAAAGCTCAGTCCTACAGTTGCGATGCGCAAAACAAATGCGTCTCTGAAGTGTTTTAGTGCACTTACACAGAGCCCATAAATGCCACGTCAAACCAGAAGGCCAGGCCGTGCACCAGCCCTGAGTGCATCATGTGAAACTTGAACGGGATCTCTATCCTAAGTGAAAGGAAACAAAAGCAATCATTCAAGAGCTAATTCAGATGATTTTCTGAAACTTAAAGAATTCTCTACTATAAAATGGTAATAAATTATTTATTACATGATGTTTACATAATATTTTTAAAAGCCAAAGTACATTGTAGGCTTAATATGATATTCAATCAATTTTCAAGGTCAGGTTCCGATTCTTTTTTTTTTTTTTTTTTTTTTTTTTACTTTGTAGTTCTACAATTACAGACTGCAGTTTATCAGTTTCTCTATATACACTGTTAGCTTCCTTTAACCCTGTTCTTTAATGATCAGGACCACCGGAGTAGATATAATTTGGTTGGTGGATCATTCTCAGCACTACAGCAACACTGACGTGGTTGTGGTGTGTCAGTGTGTGTAGCACTGGTTCGAGTGGATCAGATACAGCAGAGCTGCTGGAGTTTTTAAACACTGTCTTCACTTACTGTCTGCTTTCTTAAACATCTACCTCATTGTCCACCTTCAAGGTGTAAAGTCAGACACAATAGCTCGTCTAATCCTGCATCAGTGGTCAGGACACTGTTGGCTGGATATTTTTGGTTGACTTCAGCTCTTCCATGTCAATGCACTGATGGGAATGACATGATGCTTAACTGTAGAACTACAAAGTGCACCTATGTAGTCAGTGGAGCTGATAAAACAGACAATGAGTATAGATAGAAGGAAATGGTTATAATGTTATTGCTGATTGGTGTATAAATTCTTCAGAGAAATAAAAGCCTAGTCATTTATTGTGGGTATGTCCATAGCATAAACGTTGCCTCACTCCTACCTCTCACTTTTGGCTGTTCCAGGTTTACAGTTCTTTTTTGTTGTTTTTGGTAATGTAAGGTACGGTTTAGTGTCATTGCAACAAGTACAACATGATCATATTCAACTTGCATAAGACTGAAAATAACAGCATTAACATTGGGAAAGACAGGAGATAAAAAACATCCTCCCAGACTGTTCCATTGTAATTGGGGCAGTTTGAGAAGTGAAAAAACACCTTTTTTTATGAAGGGTAAATGAAGGGTTCTCAGAGGAGAACACTGCCATTAAATGTAATTTATACTATTTTCCATACTGTACTGAAATCTTTACAGTCTTAACAAATGTTATGAAGAACTCACTTATAAAGGTCCTCCTCTTTAGCTTCTAAAAAGTTGACTGTATACTTCACAGATTTAGCCATCAGGATTCGGATATCAAATGTATCCTGAAAAATGAGAAACAAACTGTAAACAAAAAAATTCCACTCAAACATCTGTGCAGCATCATAGATGTTTTAAGAATTCCACAGCCTTTTGTCAATTTCAGCCTAAGGTCTTTGATGTGAAACAGAATTGTTCACAATGGCGGTGATAGGAATCATATGTCTGAAGAGTAACACTGCTAAAAGTAAATGAGCACAAGAAAGAGTTATAAATACACTGCCTTATGCTGAGACATTGTTTTATGAGTTTTGAGAAGATGAAACATTCATGGTGGATAGGTTTGTGCAGGGTACTGTGAGGCAAACCAGTCACAAAAGAACTTTAAAATGTATTGCTATTTTACCATCAGCTTTACGCATAAAAACTCAAGACAAATGCAGGTTCACTTGCAGTTTTGGATAGTAAATAAAATGTCTACTTGTGTTGTAAACATTGTGACATCTGGTTCCCATCACCACCACCATTGCAAAGAAATGAGTCGACATGCTTCTCAAATTCCAACAAAACACTGAATGTCTGAATATATTTTGGTCACTGAATCATAGAATCTCTCACACACACACACACACACACTTAAGACCGGGGTAAGCTGGCACAGGGGAAGTGTAAGGCCTCGTGTCAAGTGCTGAGAAACTGAAATTAGACTCAGCTCTCGCTCAGAGGGACTCTGCACTGTGTATGCTTGAACACTGAGGACCACCAGAAAAGCGAGTCCTATTGCCAGGCCAACACAGCTGCAGTTTGCTGTTCCAACAGAGTAACACTGCCTCAGGCACAGACATGCCTTCGCCGATAACTACTGCTGGATACACATTTTTTTATTATTATTATTATTATTAGGTTTTTTTTTTCAAAAATTCAATAAAATTAGTTGAAATTACTCAATTGTGTTATTGTCTGAAGGCAATTATTTCACATTTATTCTGACAGAATGTAAATGTTCTTGTTTCATTAAGAAAATTTTCAGTTAAACATATTTCAGCTTATGTTTAGGCTTCAGAGGGCAGTGGTGAGTAGTGCTATTTGAGGATGAGCTGTGACTGCGGTCAGTTTAGAGATACTGAGTGCTGACAGCTTTGGAGACACTGAGCAGGACAGCTTGTCAGTTCATTCAGGCCACTTTGGCCGTTGACTAAATTGTCGACTGAATAAAATAAGTCAAATTCTATGGGAAGTATTGAAAAAAAAGGCAATTATTTTCATGGTAAATAATTCAGAGCTGAAATGTTGTGGTAGTAAGTTAACATAGTTCTACTCTATAAAGATATTTATCTCAGTCCTCTCTAAATGTGCAAATGTCCACCTCACTCTGCCCTTATTTTTCAAACATTAGAAATCTTGCCTGCAGTTTCCTCCCAAGCAAACGTCCTACAGTGCTGCACACATTTCATGCCCACACAGCTCTCAGTCCAAAAAATGCCTCCACAAAAGCTGATTAAACCATTGACATCTAAAACTTACACACTAATGCTAGCATTCATTTACATGTTTCATAGATTGAACAACAAAAGACACAGTGCTACAATTTACCTTTCATTTCTCAAAACCCTGTACATCTTTAAATTCTGCAGCCTTTTCAACCAGAACCTATACATTATTTTTAAAAGAGGTTTATTTAGCAGCATACTAGTAGAAAAATCCAAACCAAGATTCATACTGTAGTCTTTCTACTTGTATTATTAACTGTTTTACAGATATCATGGCTATGTTGTGTGTTGTGCCAAGAGATTTATTTGGTTTCCATCATCTGATTTTAAAGTCCCTATATTGCGCATTCTTCCATTTTATTTTTGCTTCAGAGGCTCACTTGAAACTTGTAGTCAGTCAAAATAATGTGTGTGTAATACTAATCATTCATAGAACTGATTTTATGGTGATTGGGAAGGGCTAAATTATTGTAAGTGGAATGGGTGTGGCTAAACGTCTGTAGGTGGAATAAACATGTAAAATCAATATGCACTTTTTGCTCACCACAATAGGTTGTTTGAAATATTCATCTACAGCAGCTCCTCTGAGAGCTGACAGATCCACACCATGAAACGAAGGCTGATACCTGCAAACCAACACACATACAGACAGAAAGTTATACTGTGTTAGAACTGGGGATGTCAATTTATGTTAAAAAATAAAGGTTTTATGTAAAAAAATAAATAAATAAATTATATATATACATATAATTTAGTGTCTTTAGGTCTGGATGTCTTATGCAGAATACAGACATCTTAAAATGCTCTAAATACATGTTAAGCTATGGACAGTGGTAAGGCTAATTTGTTTCACTTTGCATTTAAATAAAAAACAAACAACTCCTTTCTTATGTACTTTCCATTGCTTGATCTACTAAACCATAAAAACCAGCTGAATGAGGGAGGAATTATGATTCTGTAGTTATGAATCCTTTACGAGTTGTGAAATGTGGTGCTTGCAACAAAGAATGGCTCCTCAATTGACTGTTGCTGCTAAAGAGAAGTTCTATCTAGGGACAGTCTTTAACAGAGATAAAACAACTGGTTTAAATAGTAAAATTCCACAGCCAGACCAGACATTCATATTCAACTACAGTTAGAATTAAATTTCATCTTTTATTATTATACCTAATCTCATCTTACATCATCTTCCACTGACTGCATTTTCCCACTCATAATAGTTTGTTTCATCATTCTCCACTCGAGAGTAAGAATTCATCTAAAGCTAGCAAGACTTAAGTGAATCAACTTTAAAATAAAACATAATAAATTAAAATATTATTCAGTATCCTACACGGCCACATCAGATTATGACCACCTCCTTGTATCAAAATTCAGTGTCCGTTTTTTCAGCTCCACTGGGTATGCAGGTGCAATTTGTAGTTCTACAATTAGACTGTAGTCCATCTATTTCTCCGTATAATTTACTAATCTCATTTCACCCTGTTGTTCAATGATAAGGAGCACCACAGGACCAAGTAGGTAGGGTAGGTATTGTGTGGGTGGTGGATCATTCTCAGAATGGCAGTGACATTGACTGGTGGTGTTAGTGTGTTGTGATGGTATGAGTAGATCAGACTGATGTTGTTAAATACCTCAGTGAAAATAGTGCACAAACAAAAACTATTCAGCCAACAGCATTTGAAAATTCAAAGTTGTCAATTAATGGGATAAAATTCAGGTGAGATGATATTCAGATTGGGTGCCCAGTTTTATTCATAAAAAAAAATCCTTACAACTTGTTTGTGGATGTGTAATATTGCCACAAAAGGAGATTTCTGAGGACAAGGTAGATTCATCATTTTCACTTATCAGGTCAATTACCATGGTGTCCCCTGCAAACTTGAATATGGTTTTAGACCCATAAACAGGAACACAATCACAAGGATGATGTTCAAGATGATGGAGGAGGAGAGTTTGTCTACCTTCACAGACTGGGGTCCGTCAGTCAGGAAGTCTAAATTCCAACTGAAGAGAGATGTGCCGATACCTGATTGAGCTTGGTGATCAGATGGGAGAGGATCCCTATGTTGAAAGCTGACCTGAACTCAATAAACAGCATTCTGACATAGGAGTTGCGACAGTCCACATGGGTCAGTGCAGTATGGAGCATTGTGGAAATGGCATCCTCAGTTGACCTGTTGCTGTGGTAAGTGAACTGATGTAGGCCCAGTGCAGAAGGCAAGCACAAGTCTTTCAAAGCACTTGGAGATGATTGGGGTGAGAAAGACAAAGAGGAAGTCATTCAGAGCTGAAATAATTGAATACTCTGGCAATGGCACAATGGTGGCAGACTTAAAGATGGTTGGCACACCTGCATGGGTCCGCGACAGATTGAAAATGTGTAAAGACACCAAAAGCTGCTCAGCACAAGCTCTTAGCACCCATTCAGGTACCCCATCTGGTCCAGCTGCTTTGCGTGCCTTCACCCTGCTCAGCATATGGCAAACATGCCAAGTGGTTGGTCATGGGGTGGAGGATCTAATTTTGAAGTGGCCAAATTGTTTCCCCAATCAAAATGAGCATAAGTGGTTTAGTTCATTAGGCAGTCAAACACAGATGGTGGTGCTGGGTGGTTTAATGTCAGTGAGAGTTTGAATGTCCTACCACATGCCCCAGGAGACGGAGGATGTGAAGAGCTCCTCAATCCACTTTTTGTAGTGATGCTTGGCCATAGAGATCCCTTTCCTCCGGTTCCTGTCAGCCTCTCAGTCACCTGACCTGAAGGCAGCATCTCTGGCTTTGAGCAGGAGGCAAACCTCTTTGTTCATCCAGGGCTCCTGGTTAGGGAATGTTATTATTTTGTGCCTTGTCATTCTGTCCACACAGCAGTTGATATGTTCCAGGATAAATTGCTGTAGCTGTATATGTTGATGTGCAAGGTGGTGGTGGCCCTGACAGCATACTCGCTACAGGCAGTGTACTGGAACTGGTGCTGAAGAGAGGGGTCAGTCCCATTCATCCAGATCTTTACAGACCTAATCACACCAAGAGTAAGGCGTGAAATAGTCTGCAATACCACAAAGGAACCCAAGGCAACTTCATGAGTCAACTATCAGGAGAACACTGAACTATGGTGCGCATGGCAGTGCTGCAAGGAGAAACCACTGCTCTGTAGAATGTAGATTGCTGCCTGTCTGCAGTTTGCTAAATATCAAATGGACAAGCCGCAAGACTGTTTGAACAATATTTTTTAGACAGATGAGACCAAAATAGATTTCTTTGGTTTAAATGACGAGTGTTGTTTGGATAAAGAAAAACACTGTAATCCAGCATAAAAACATGATGGTGTTTTAGGCTTGGTTTGCTGCCTGGGCCAGGATGGCTTGCCATGGCGGATAAAACAATGAATTCCAAAGTACATCTGCAATTTCTAAAGGAAAATGTCAGGATGTGTGTCTGTGAACTGAATCTCAAGAGAACATGGGTTATGCAGTAAGACACTTATACTAAGCCCACAAGTCATTATACCAAAGAATGGTTACAGAAAAAGTTCATGTTTTGAAATGGCCAAGTGATGTTAATCCAATAGAAATATTGAGGAAGAGTCTGCATCAAGCAGTCAATTTGCAGGACTCAACAATTACTGGAAATGTTTAGTTATTGCTGCACAAAAGTGTCACACCAAATACAAAGGTCCACATACTTTTGCCAATAACAGACATGCAACATTAAGGTTCACCAATTTGCCAATGTGATTTTTCACACAACGGAGTTTGACCTCCGCATTTAACCCCTTTGTGCAGTGAAACACACACACACAAGGCTGTGAATTTGTGCCCGAAGCGGTGGGCAGCCCTTATCCACAGGCGCCTGGGGAGCAGTTAGGGGGTTAGGTGTCTTGCTCATGTCCTGTCTGGGGATCAAACCTGTGACCTTCCAGTCACAAGACCAGATCCTTACCACTAGGCCATGGCATGCCATATTAGATAATTAGATGATTTTGTAACCTTTTCAAGCCTAATAAGGTCCTCAGAAATCCTTGTTGTTTGTGTCATGACACACATCCACAAACAAGATGTAAGGGTTACATTTTCCTAGATTTTTTATTTAATAAAACAGGACACCCATTCACACCTGATAATCATCCTTTTGATTTATAACACCTGCGTCAAATTTCTCCTTCAAATTTTCTGCTAATCCTTAAGCTTCACATACTTTTGCCACTCACAGTAGCAAAGTCTGCCTCTCATATGTAATGTTGGATTGATTTCCACAATAAATAAACGATCAAGTCTAATATTTTTAGTCTTATTTGTTTGATTTGATTCTCTTCATTGTGTGACGTGTGTGACAATCTGATGTTTTAGGTCAAATTCATGCAGAGTTATAAACAACCATAAGGACTCAAACTTTCAAGCACCACTGCCCAAGGTGGACCAACCAGGTAGGTCTAATAGTGGACAGTGAGATAACAGCTCTGCTGTGTCTGATACACATGTACCAGCACAACACACTAACAAATACATGTCATTGTCTCTGCAGTACTGAGAATGATCCACCATCCAAATAATACCTGCTCTGTGATGGTCCTGTGGGGGACTTGACCAAAACAGGGTGAAAAGGAACTTAAAAGTATACAGAGAAACTGAAGGACTACAGTATGTAATTGTAGAACTACAAAGTGCACCTACATGCTCAGTGGAGTCGATAAAATTAACAATTAATATAGATACAAGAACATGGTCATAATTTGGTGATATATGATATGACTGTAAATGCTCATTTTATGTAGTTGTTCAAAACTTTAGTTTTTTTTTTTTTTTTACATAAAATGACTAAAGCACTCTCACATGTATACAGTTATTTTGTGAATTGCATGTATTGCAATGAAATACAGTGTATCACAAAAGTGAGTACACCCCTCACATTTCTGCAGATATTTAAGTTTATCTTTTCATGTGACAACACTGACAAAATGACACTTTGACACAATGAAAAGTAGTCTGTGTGCAGCTTGAATAACAGTGTCAATTTATTCTTCAAATTAACTAAATATACAGCCATTAATGTCTAAACCACTGGCAACAAAAGAGAGTACACTCCTTAGTGAAAGTTCCTGAAGTGTAAATTTTTTGTGTGGCCACTATTATTTTCCAGAACTGCCTCAACTCTCCTGGGCATGGAATTTACGTGAGCTTCACAGGTTGCCACTGGAATGCTTTTCCACTCCTCCATGACATCATCATGGAGCTTGCAGATATTCGAGACTTTGCGCTCCTCCACCTTCCGCTTGAGGATGCCCCAAAGATGTTCTATTGGGTTTAGGTTAGAAGACATGCTTGTCCAGTCCATCACCTTTACCCTCAGCCTCTTCAATAAAGCAGTGGTCGTCTTAGAGATGTGTTTGGGGTCACCATCATACTGGAACACTGCCCTGCAACCCAGTTTCCGGAGGGAGGGGGGGGATCATGCTCTACTTCATTATTTCACAGTACATATTGGAGTTCATGTGTCCCTCAATGAAATGTAACTCCCCAACACCTGCTGCACTCATGCAGACCCAGACCATGGCATTCCCACCACCATGCTTGACTGTACACGACACACTATCTTTGTACTCCTCACCTGATTGCCGCCACACATGCTTGAGACCATCTGAACCAAACAAATTAATCTTGGTCTCATCAGACCATAGGACATGGTTCCAGTAATCCATGTCCTTTGTTGACATGTCTTCAGCAAACTGCGGGTTTTTTTGTGTACAGACTTCAGAAGAGGCTTCCTTCTGGGGTGACAGCCATGCAGACCAATTTGATGTAGTGTGTGGCGTATGGTCTGAGGACCGACAGACTGACCCCCCACCTCTTCAATCTCTGCAGCAATGCTGACAGCACTCCTGCGTCTATCTTTCAAAAACAGCATTTGGATGTGATGCTGAAAATGACAAGCAGTGCTCAATTTGGACATTTAGGGGTGTAGTGTCTTAGGGGTGTACTCACTTTTGTTGCTGGTGGTTTATACATTAAAATGGCTGTATTTTGAGTTATTTTGAGGGAAGAATAAATTTACACCGTTATACAAGCTGCACACAGACTACTTTTCATTGTGTCAAAGTGTCATTTTGTCAGTGTTGTTCCATGAAAAGATATACTTAAATATCTGCAGAAATGTGAGAGGTGTACTCACTTTTGTGATACACTGTATATACTGCTCAGATTTGATCTCCAATTGCTGAAGACGCTCACCAGAAATTAGCCTTGGTAAACTGCTCCATGTAAAGCTGCTCGTCTGTGAAAGGAGCGAGATGAACGTCTCCAATGGTGGGGAACATTTTACCTACAAAGACCAATAAAAGAAAACTAGCTATTTACTATACATATACAGGGGGACGAAATGTTGTATTGTTGTCTTAGCCTTTGTCATCTCTGACACACACTCTAGCACTAACCATTAGGCTTGAGGAACTTCTTCGCATGCAAGTAGCTTTCCAGCATCCTCTCATTAAACAGCATATAGCCCATCGGCTCAGAGATGATGATGTCCACCTGCTCAGGTAAAGTCACCTCCTCCACCTTCCCTGGGATTACTACCACCCGTTCTGTCAGCCTGTTACTGTTCACCAACAGCTACACACGCACACATACACAGATAGTAATATTCTAACTACATTGCATTAAAATATGGAGTTGTGAGCTAAACATAAAACCTGTCAGCTTGATGCTACTGTAATAATCTGAACTTGGAATTTTATACAGGGCTCAAGACATATCAGAATGCTTGAGCCATGACACGACTGCATTTTCATTTTTTAATTGTATAGTGCAATGCCAACGTGTACACATAAAAACTGAGAACATGAGAAACTCAGAATTAAGCAATAGGTTGAACATGTTTACTGAAGTGGAACCAAGAACTTCAGTAATCTACATAAGTCATCACTGATGAACTTTCATCTATCTAAAGTAAGTGATGAGCTGTACCTCTGCATGTTGAGCCATAGTGCTGGCCTCCACGGCATAAACTTTACGTGCACCAGCCTGAGCTGCAAAAAATGAGAGAATCCCCGAGCCACAGCCAACATCCAGTACCACCTTGAGAGGCAGAGAGCGAAAGAAGGAGAGATGGGACAGAGTGGTAATAACTAAAATAGCTATATCAAAACTACAAGCTAAAACTGCAACTAAAACTACATTATCTGGATCAACCTTTCACAGTAAACTGGAAAAAGAAGGGCAGGGCTTATGCTATGGAGACACTCAAAATATATTTTTTAATTACTCTCTTTAAATAAATAAAAGGCAGATACCATCTACCAGCATCAAAGTCAATTCGAGCTTCTGAAGAGACACAAAGAATGCTGAATAAGATCTGAAAGAGAAATCTTACTGCACCTCATGATTAAACAAACTGTAAGACTGTGTACAGAGGAGCTGAGGCTGCTACTCAGCAAGACAAAAACCCCCAAGCCACAATAGCATAAAAGTGTACAATGAAAGCCTATAAAGTGGAGGCGTATTACAACAGTGTCTGTTAGAAAATAACTTCAGCACATTTTCGGCTCATTAATGGTTCTTTTTTCTCTGGAACATGAGGCTACTTTCTCACAAACTCCAAAGCTGTTCCAACTCCGACCTGCACACTGTGGACATTGCAGATAATGTGGTAACACCACAGAATAAACATGCTTCTGATCAAAACATTACAGGCTGAACTTGTTCTTGATCTGGTATTTGTGAAATGTGTAACAATTAATAAAACAAAACATTACAGCCTATAATATGCTTATTGTTGGAATAATATTATTAAATAATATGGCTAAATCATACATGCAACCATTGTTATACGTATTGTATATTCTATT
Organism: Crenuchus spilurus; assembly: GCA_036984385.1. Classification (NCBI taxonomy): domain Eukaryota; kingdom Metazoa; phylum Chordata; class Actinopteri; order Characiformes; family Crenuchidae; genus Crenuchus; species Crenuchus spilurus. The sequence continues at coordinate 24,097 of BRDA01012485.1, read as the reverse complement.
AATATTTTTATGCACTTTTGTTACACAGTTCTGCTGTTCTTCTTCTTCATTAAAATGCTAGGATTCTGCACAATGTCCCGTGTTTGAAAAACTGCAGCGGTGGTTTGTCCACATCTAATCATCCCATCAGCCCTAATTTGATGTACCTTGTCTTTGAAGTCAGTATGGTTCTGAAGAATGGCCCGTTGGTAAGTTCCAGTTCGAACGTAATCCTGCATCATGTTTTGCTGCTGAGAGAGGTAGCCATAAAACTGGACAACACAGAAATTAAGGGGAAAAAACAATGAGGACTTGCTGAGTTATGAGAAATAGTAGGTTATTCAGCCTGTAATTTTCTCTGGGGATGCAAGCCTGTCAAAATATTGACAATTTTGATTATACAGAAGTCATTAAGATTAGGAATTTAATTCCCATCATTTAAACTCCGTCTCAATCTAACTCAAGAAAATGCATCCACTTCTGTATGATGGGATGTACTGAGATAAAAAAAAAAGAAACATTAACTGTGCAATTGGTCAGATTTAAAAAAAAAACTGCAATGAAATAAAATAACAGATCAGTCAACAGGCCTACAGTGAAAGAGGTTGAAAAACACAGAGATGGACAATCTGGACATTAATAAAATTACAGAGCAGAACCTATAATAGAGTATACAACAACCCAATCTGTATGTATGCACAGACAGACACACCTGAAAGTACTGAACAGCAGAAGACTCCTCGGTCCTATCACTGAAGACGGAGCGTTCGTTAACATGACCACGACAGTTCTTCAGCAGGTTATAAAAGGAGGAGAAATCTGAACAAAATAACATTAAAAAATGTTACAACACATCTTACTCAAAGAAATTGATTTCACTGAGCTTATTAAGAATGTTATTTATGCACTGTCCTAATTTTTTACATTAGTGTGCTTAGAATTGCTGAGAATGTGGAGACAAGCTGTTGTTCATGGAAATTTTTCACATAAAATATCTAAAAGATGATCAAGTTGTAGACTGCAAAGTTGTGGAAGTTACTGTTAAAAAGAAGCTTAAATCATGAAATCAGACTAGATCACAAAGATTAATCACTAAATCAAAGATAACTCAATAAACCTGCCTAAAACACAGATAAATCACTAATTCAGGCAAAACAAAAATAAACAAATCAACCAAAAACTCAAATGTTTAGAGCTTAGATCAGCAGCATTCAATAATGAATGTTAAACTTAACTTTAACAGTGTGTGGTGTGGGCTTGTCGAGTGTGTTACCTGTGGGTGAAGCGAACTGCAGTAGAACGCTGTTACAGCCGAGTGTAATGATGAAGGACTGTTTTCCAACCCTGCTGCACTCTGTCTCCCGTGACACTGAACACTTAAACACACTTGCCTCTTCATCTGTAACACACACACACACACACAATGTCATTAATCCACTGTGCCCAAAAACACATCTGGAACAGTAAAGTCAATCAAAGTACACAAACACAAATTACCACGTCAGGCATAAACAAAAATGTTTTGCATATTGCAGTCTTTTGCAATATCAGTATTAGGAGCCAATTATGAACCTGGCTAATAAAGGATTTTTTTGGGGGGGAAATAGTTTAGTTACTAATTTTATGATTTATATAAAAGAAAAGACATGTCCAATATTCTGCCTTCAGCCACACGTTTCATTTTTTTCGGTTTCAGCCAAAAATTTACATTTCGATGCATTGCTAATAAAGCATGGATAAATCAACCCACATCCAGACCCTAACTCAGCTTTGACAGACTAGTTAGCATGGTCTACAATAATATGTGTGAACTATAAAAATGAATAAAAACCTCACCATTACAGGCAGCTGCCACGTAGGATTCTTACATATTTATTAATAGATCACCATGTCCTACTTTGAATCAGTTTTCCATGATGGTGGAAAACACATTCAGCTACATGATTTTGAGAAAACATATTTTGGTAATTAGTTTTAACAACATTTTACTTGCACAACCAGCTCTACACTAAACAAGGACAACTACATCTGAGACTTCTTTTGTATTATTTGTGTAAGCATGGCCGATAAAACCAGTCATATAATTTTACTTATTTAACTGCAGGGTTACAAGATGCCAATCAAGATTAGCCTATGCTAATGCTATTGACTCCTCTATTGTGGCTGATTCTGATCAAAGTCCTTCACTGAATGGCTGCACAATGTGGTCACAATATTTTGTAATGTATTTAAATGACAATGACAATCTGTTCTATTACTGCCAAAAAATATTACATTAGCTGGATCATGTGAATGTGTTAATCCACCAAAAAAGTACTTACTAATGACCTTTGGACACATTTTAAAAAATTTGATTTACATACTATAGTTTTTCTTTTCACCATATTTACATGGCCTCTTTATCAGTCTGGACAAAATTTTAGTTTAAGGTCAAAACATGTGTTCCATGTTGATATAAAGCAGATTAATCAAGACAAATTCACAGCTAGTATTAATATTTATCTACATATATAATGATTTAATGATGTTAGCTCTAGAATGTGCTAATAAAACTTTGGTACTGTACATCAAGAAGAATTTTTTTATGATGTTTAAGATGTTCAAAAGAACTAAATAACAGTCAAATCTAATTTTATATGGCCATAAGAGAACCATATCATAACTTTAGTTTAACATGCACTTTACTGACTGATTTGATATCTCTGCTATATTGGATGGATTTTCACTGATGCAAATAAATATGGGGAACATCAGCTGTTGAATCAGTTAACCCATCGGTCTACAACCACAGAACATCTGCTACAAGGAAATGAGTAAACTACACTCAGAAAAACTAAACAGCAATTTTGTTGATTACAGGCTACAAGACCATTTTCTGCAGTGTCCATATTGACAATCAAGTTGGCCCGGACAGTCCTTTTCTCTGTGAATGTAAATGTGATTAGTCTATACACCCATTTGGGCTATCATGTGCTGAACTTATGCTTAGCTATGTTTCTGCCTGGCAAATGTGCGCTATTCTTCACACTGGATTTCAGACACCTTGGATTCTGTGTCCACACTTTCTCTAGATTTTACAACCTTCATTTCCAAATTAAATGTAAACATTTCTTTCATCTGAACAGGACCACTAAGCGACAGTAGTGTTTTTTCTCATTAGCCCATGTAAGACACTTTTGACATTATCTCTGGTGCAGAAGTGGTTTGATTTTAGGAACGTGACAATACTAGCCCCTTTCATGGTGACAACTGTGTATGGTGAATCTTGATGCACCAGCCACCACACCTACTATTTGTGAACCTCTCCTAAGTACTTGAATTGACCGCGCTTGACAAGTTGCTCAAAGCTGTGGTCATCCTTGTGGATTGTGCGGTCTTTCCTACCTCACTTTCTCCTTCCAGTTAACTTCCATTAATATAGTCTGATACAGCACTCTGCACACAGCCAGCATTTTCATGCATGACCTTCTGTGGAGGGTGTCAATGAATGTCATCTGGACATCTGTCAGGACAGCTGTCTTCCCAGTGATTGTGGTTGTGTGTGCTGAACTACACTGAGACACACAATATTTATACTATTTGAATGGTAATTTACTCAAACTCAAAATTAAATACTCTAATCTGAGATTTCTGATTTTGATGGCCAACAGAATCAACAATAAAACAAAAAAGGCTTGAAATGTGACCTTTTGTGTAATTAATATAAAATAAGAATATCATTTTGAATTAAATAATATATAAACCCAAAGTTTTTTGTGAGAATCATGCATTACTATATTGGTCAGGCTCCAATTTTGAACCACTTCTCTTCCCATACCAACTGTAAAAAACACAAAGAAAACAACTATAAATGGACTTGGTATAAATACAGCATATATTTACCTAAGTGTTCAAAATCCAGCTAATTAATTGTTGAAAATTAATATAGGCTTTAAAATTAATGGGAAAGATTTGGAATGATTTGTCTCATGGGGACTTCCACTTCTGCATTTGTCCAAGTTTGTGAAACACAGGAAAAACTACTTTTATTTCTCCTTTACATATCCACAGCAAGTTCATTTATCTGAAGACTAGACAATAAAGTGACATTAAAGTCCAAAATATGGGCTGGTTGCACGAGCTGAGGCTTCTGTTATTCTGCAATGATGAAAAGATTAGAACTTTATGGCAGACATTTCAGATCACTTATCCAATTAAATGCCAAGCAGAGTGTCTTTCTTCTACAGTTTTGCCAATGATTTATCTATTAGATGTTTGAATATGCTCTTGTAAAGAGTAGGATCCGACACAGACTTTGTAACAAAACTGAAGTAATATAAATTACATTAAAAATAATAAACTAAAATTAGATACACTGAACATTACAGATATGGACATAGATACAGATCCACTTCTCCCTGCACTTTACATGAATTCCACATATTCCACCTAGTAAAAATGTTACACGTACCACCTGCATAATATTTATGCAACTTATTAGTGCACATTTCATTTTAGCTGTATTATACACATCACAGTGTTTCCTTTAACTATTTAGTTTAATTATTATAATAACTATTAAAATTCTAATTTGTCTTGCATTTCTTAATGTGTAAAGCACTTTGAATGACCATGGTGTACGAAAAGCACTATATAAATAAATTTGCATTGGCTTTTTCATGTTATTCTACTTGTATATATAGGTTGCCTTGTATTTATACATTTGCATAATACGAGTGAGTCAAAAATAATCTGCACTTACAGTTATATTAAAACTTGGCCTCCAAGTCTTGTCAACGCTTTATGTACTAGGTCACTGTCTTCACACTGGGCAGGGTTTAATGTGTAATGTCAGTTCATTTATGAATGCAGTATGATTAGCATGGTTCAACAATCAACAGTGCTCAGTACAGTGAAATGCTCACTGAAGAGCTGAAGCTTAAAATTCAAACAAAATGCAGAGGACTGATATCCAAGAGTGTTGTGGTACACTGTAGATCCACACATTGCTGCCCATACTATTGACACTCAATTTACATTATGTACATTTACATATAATTTACATTACATAAATTTACAATTTGTTGTAAATATTTTTTCAGTTTTTGGATTACTTGTATATTTATTATAATTTTATTGTTTTACTTATGTTTATTGTAATTACTAAGCCTATTTTAATACCTATTTCTATTACCAAGTACTTCACTGTCCCTTTGCTGCTGTAACACTAATAAAGTGTTCTATCTAAAAACTTTGTTTTGAGGTGTTAAAGCCACCCTCTAATCATCATCTCAGACTATCACCTGTTTGGTCTCCTGAAAGAAGCCATAAAAGGATGGAGATTCATGCCTAATAGAGTTGAAGACAGGACTGGAGTAATGTATTGAAAAGTAGGGAGATCATGTGGGAAAATAATGTATTTGTCTATTCTGAGAAAATAAATTCTACAGCCACACTGCCGATGTTTTACTCACCGTTCTGTACTGTGCTGCTATAATACTTGCCCTCTGGGATTAATAAAGTGCTTATCTAAAGGAATGATTCATATAGAAATCATAATATCAATATTAGTAAACACAGGATTGGATGAAGTGCGTTACAGAGAGTGGTGTGTGAATGTGTTTTAGAGCTCATGTTGGTCATGGAGCTACTACTTTCTTTTCTTCCACGGAGCATCCAAGGCAGCTCGTGGTTTGAACAAAAGCCGAGGCTGATGAATGAACAGGCGGCAAGTGGCGAGAGGGGAGGCGGGGGGACCTGCTATTGTCTCAGCGAACAAAGATTCGTGTCTAAGCGGTTAAGAAAAACACGACATAAGTTGAATAACTGTATGTTGTGCTGTTTAACAGAAATCTGGATGAACAATCAGTCACCACATATTCCTCAAAAGATCCGGAGTGAGATAATACATATGTGCGCCATCCGAGCTTAAAAACAAAACGCACTCACACTGTCCTGGCAGCTGTTAGCTTAAACACTTTTACTACAAAACAAACCATGGTCATACTTTAAACACAAACTTTAGGATACTTTAGAGGCTTGTTTTTCCACTTTCCAGAAGGACTCGTAAGCTAAAGAGGGAAAACGCGATCAGCTAACTTTACGACTAGGCGCGAATTAGCATCAATAAGCTAACGTTAAGATTTAGCGAGCTAACAAGCTACGCGAAGATTATTATTATTAAAGGCGCGACGCTCATGACAGGTTTTGCTGTGTTGGGGTAACGTATTACTGTCTAAAACATACTAACACTGCTTTAACGTGTACCTAAAATAAACTTTTGACACTTTGTTGTTAAACGGTAGTGATGCTAGCTAGCCGTAAGCAGCTTTATGTCCCTCAGGTTCAACTGAGACATGCTAACTCGAACTACCACAACACCAGCGTGGTGAACGAGGTGTGAAATAAACAGCACATCGCCTGCTAACTCACACACTTTAACTTTACGCCACATAGCTGCGCAAAGTGCCCACAAAACAGCAAATACCAATTAAAACACACAAACATGAGTTTTAACTCGGAGCGTCAGAAACGGACACATAACTATAAGCGTGTTAAATACCGCGAGCCTCATCCACGAGCCCGTTTGGCACATCTTAAGTTAAATAACACTCACGTGAGTGAAATGTCCCATTAATAACAGCTAAACCTTTAAGAAAATCATAAATTCGACTCGGGTTTGTTAGCAAACGCACACTCTTAAGCACTGCATTCAGTTGAAAAACAAAATATTGACACTTTTCCGTTCCACCTTAAATGCTGCAGCAGTTACACCGCGGTGTCTTCAAGGCACCACACTCTAACCGCTGCACTATTTAAGGTGGACAGGCAAGTCGAATGCGCTAACCCAGTTAGCGACAGCTTAGCTAAAGGCTAATGCTAACGCTAAGCGTGCCGGACACAAAGGCTGGAGAATAAACGCAGCGATCACTCACTGTTAGATAGGTTTAAGAGGGCCGCGTCTTGCGTGGTTTTAACCTCTAGTCGCAGAGGCTGCTGCTCGGAGTGCCGCTGGATGTCTCCATTGGCGTCCCCGATGGAGAGCAGCCGCACGCCGGGGAACACGGACACCGCCATCTTCAAGCTCTGGAGGAAGAGAGCAGCAGCAGCCAACACGAAACCGCTCCGAGCCGATCTCCCGCGGACTCGGCGGGGAAGGAAGGCCGGGCTCGTTACCGCCCCCATACGGCCAAACCATGCAGGGATCGTCGATACCATCAATTTTCTATGCGATCTGATACCACACCTGCTAAAGCCAGACATACACTGTACGATTTTTATATGATTTGGTTCTCTACTATAAACCTCTTCTTGTGACCTAATTATGTCTGGTCTGGACACATCTGGGCACAAACAACCTCTTAGAAATATTTCAGTCTGGTTTTTGCTGCCATCATAGTTAGGGTGACCAGATGTCCCGCTTTGTGCGGGACAGTCACGCATTTTCAATACTTTTCACGCGTCCCGCAAATTGAGATGTTGTCCCACATTGTTATTGATAGTCAGACTCCAGTTTTCAAAATGTGTGTTTTATAATCTGGCATTTCTCAAATGGCTGTGTGGGGAAAGCAGTGAGGGCTGTCATCAGCAGACGGGGCGGGCTGATTGATCATGTCAACCGCAGACGAAGGGTAAGCGCGCCCCCACCAACACAAACCAATGCAAATCAGGTCAGAACAGCATTTAACATTTTGAAAACCATGTATCATTTTCATTCCACTTCACAATTATGTGCTACTTTGTGTTGGCCTCTCACTTAAAATCTCAATAAAATACATTTAAGCTTGTAGTTGTAAGGTGACAGAATGTGAAAAATTTCAAGGGGTGTGTAAACTTTTGAGCATGACCTTATATACACACGCACACACACGTTTTTATTTGCGGTCTGTTATGTGCCAAGTTAGTTTAGACTACCTCGATGCATTGGTGTCCCACATCGTCCCACACAAACATAGTCTTTGTCCCACATCCGGTGAATTGGAATCTGGTCACCCTAATCATAGTACTGAGACTGCACTCTTGCATGTCCTTAATGATCTGCTTCTTTCTTCTGACTCTGGCTGTCCTTCTGTTCTCCTGTTATTGGATCTAACTGCTGCGTTTGACACAGTCAAACACAGTGTACTCATTTCCCGTCTCTCCTCTCTTGGCCTTTCTGGGGTTGTTCTTTCCTGGTTTACTTCTTACTTGGCTGACAGAACTCAGTTTGTGTCCATTGGTAAACATAAATCTCATACCATCTCAGTCACACAGGGTGTTCCCCAAGGCTCTGTCCTTGGTCCCCTGTTATTTATTATTTACATATTGCCCATTGGTAGCATTATTCATTCTTTTGGACTCCGTTTCCATTGTTATGCTGATGACATTCAGATCTACTTCAACCTCAAACTTAATGAGTCTTTTCCTCCACCTGCACTGTTGTCCTGTTTACATAAATTAACAGACTGGTTAAATACTAATTTTCTTAAACTCAATGCCAAAAAATCTGAATTCCTGATTGTTGGCTCTAAGACTGCCATCTCTCCCTACACAAATTGCACCCTTGGCATAGATAACACAACTGTCCCTTCTTCACCCACTGTTTCTAATCTGGGAGTTATATTAGACCCTACACTCAGCTTTATGTCACACATCAAATCTCTGACTAAGTCTGCATTTTTTCATCTCCAGAATATCAGCAGACTCCGCACCCTACTCTCTCTTAAAGACTCGGAGGTTCTGGTTCATGCTTTTGTTACTTCACGACTTGATTACTGTAATTCTCTTTTCTGTGGTGTACCTGCCAAAACTCTTCGTCCTCTTCAGTATATTCAGAACTCTGCTGCCAGAATCTTAATCCAGTCTAAAAAATCTGCTCACATCACCCCTGCTCTCCATCAGCTTCACTGGCTACCTGTCTCTGAACGCATCCGGTACAAAATCCTTATACTCACTTATAAGGCATTGCATGGTTTAGCTCCATCCTACCTTTCTGCTCTTTTGCAGCCTTATGTTCCTCCATGCTTACGTAGGTCCTCTGATTCTGCTCTTCTGTCTGTTCCTAGGTTTAGGCTGTCCACTATGCGTGGCAGGTCCTTCAGTGTTTCTGCCCCTACACTTTGGAGTGCCTTGCCTCTCTCTCTTAGACTATCTCCCTCTCTTCCTGTGTTTAAAACTAACCTAAAAACTTACATTTTCTCTACCACTTTTCATTCTCTTTAATTCCCCCCCTTCCCATTGGTTTGGTGAATTTTTTATTTTTATTTTACTTATTTTTATTTTATTTTTCTCCCCCCACTGATTGTAAAGTGTCCTTGGGTCTGTGAAAGGCGCTATATAAGTGTAACGTATTATTATTATTATTATTATTATTATTATTATTATTATTATGTATCATATTGTATACTAACCTGTACAAATGTTCATATACATTTTGATATAGTTACTGTAATAGATACTGTAAAAGATAGTTTTGTTAACTTACCCTTTGCACACTTACGTATTCATACCTTTGTCTCCTTTCACATTACCAATTTTATAACTATTATCTATTATTTACTTGTATTACAATTATTTTCCTTTCTATTTTTAGTTACAGTCTTTGTTTGTAATGCTCAGTGTTATATTTAATACTAGTGCATCTCCAAAAATTAAAATATTATGAAAAATACACTACACATAAAGTAACATATTTCAAGCCTTTTTTAATGTTGACACTGTTTGAATAGTAATTTACTCAGACTCAATTGGATTTCTGGTTTTTATGAGCTAAAAGCCATACTGATCAACAGTAACCAAAAAATGCTTGAAATGTCACTTTATATATAAATGTTATAAAGATTTGTTTTTGTATATATTTTACTTGCAACACAGAGCTAATATTACAATATCTCTAGTGATACTTGGACTTTTAAAAGTTTTGTTGTGAATTAATCTTTGCTATTCATACTGCAATGAAATATAAAAAATTGACACATCATTACGTTATAAATAAAAACTAAAGGTACATTCATACTGAAATCTCATGTCATATCAGCTGAGGTGCCAGTGTTTGTGATTAAATAAAAAAAAAAATAGTAACACGTAAATTTAATAATGAAATAACTTTATTCGACTTCCACAATAACTTTGTTGCATCCAACATGTTACAGTTGTGTATTTACAGTGTTTTTAGGAAGAAAAAGAACAAAAACTATAAAACCTATAAACAAATTATAACATATTAGGGCTAATGGTATTTCATTCTTCATATAAAGTTCAAAATAAAATAGCAATTTTACCTTTAAATTGGCACATGCCACTCCTGCACAATATGGGCAAAGTACACAGTCATATCAGAATATTATGCCCACCCCTGGTTTGGAATGAATTCGGCTCCGGACGTCACAGCTTCCACATAGCAAGGTTTGCAGCATGTATAAATACGTGAGCACACCAGTGAGTTGTAACAGAGAAAACAACAATAATGTGAAAAGAATACAATTTGACTGATATCCAAAAGGGAATGATAATAGGGTTCTGGGCAAAGTGTGGTAGCATGTCAGAAACCGCTATCTTTTTGGAAAGATTTAGAGCTGCTGTAGTGAAGGTGTACTGATAATGGACTTGTATATTGAGCATTTCTCAACCACATAAAATTCAAACAAAATGTAGAGGACTATGGTGCCGCACAGGCCATTGGTGTCAGAGGGCAATACAGCAGATTGGTACAGAGCTAATGATGCACCACAGTGGACAAGTTAACCTCTATAATGAACATAGGAGCAACGTGTCAGTGATCACCATTAAGCGAACACTGTTAAATCTGAGCTCGTGAAGCAGATGCCTGCATAGTAGTCATAATATACTGATATGACCATGTATATTGTAAATATGTTTTAAGAAAAAGGATTTCTGAGTACATATTTGTATTTGGTTTAAAAATGCTTTACTTCCACTACATGAAAATGTACTGGATGGCTGCACTTTTTAAAGTCAGATTTGTGTATGTTTTGGACATATTGTAAAAATATAACATGCAATGCTGTACACCAGATTAAGTATACATGAGTGTGAGATGTCTTTTGGTGTATAGCATTCAGAAAGCTTCAGAAAGTTATTTTTGATAAATACTGAATGGTGTATGTTAGTGTGTTTCACTAGGAATATGGTTAAACATGTTTTTTTTTTTTTTTTTTTATGTGCTTGAAAATCAATTTAAGTAAATAAACAAACATTAATATGGAGGGCAAAAAAGGAAAGGGTGTGGCCTGAAGCTTTTACATGGGAATATACATACTTTATTTTAGAAGAACATTTAGACATTAGAAGTCCCATAATGCTTTGCACAAAATATGTGCTAAATGTCAGATGGTGAGTAATTAGCTGTACCAAAGCCTAAAACTCACTGTCAATAACTTGAGAGACACTAAAACCAAACTAACAAAGCAGTGACAGAAGTCTGGAGCAGCAGCATTTGTAGATTTGATCATAGTCTCAAAAACAATTTTCTTTTGAAATAAAAATATATGCGGCTCTGCAAGAAATGAACAGACGACTCAAAACATCCACCATATTGAAAACCTAATAATTTCATCCAGCAGGAAGATGGATGGTCACAAGCCATCAAACAAAGCAGAGTTGCTTTAATTTTTACCCCAGAAGTGGACACCCATAAAGACACCCAACTCTTCCCAAGTTAAAACATTAGAACTGCTTTGTTAAAAAAAAAACATGATCTTGTTTCTAAATAATGATCCTGATATTCAAACAGGTCTAAACAAAACATCAGATACTCACTGAACAGATTTATTTAACCACTGTTCAGTTACTTTCATGTGATGATGGAAAATTATAATTTGCTGTGGTCTCAATGTTTTCTAGAGCTTTATATATATAAAATTAATATATAAAATAAAAATAACCAAGAAAACAAAAAAATAAGAAAAATTATCAAAAGAAAACTAAAAGAAAAATGAGAGAAGGTTATTTAATAAAAGCCTGAGAATGTCATATTTTCTCTTTCTCTTTTCTTTCTACCACAAATACAGATTTCAGGACAGACAAAACCTTTCATTTTTACAGAAAATGATATACTAATTAAACCATCATTTCTTAAAGGGCCCATATAATGGAAAAACAATGTAGTAAATAAAAAGTCTCATGCAATATGTAAACATTCTTACAGTTTTACAATGTAAAACTCTTAAATCCATATACAGAAACTGAACAGTAGTGTTTTAAATCACTGTTGCTGCATCACAAAACCTAACATTTCCATATATCCATTTATTTGAATGACATCAATTTAGCACTGCCTCTAAGTTTACAGCAACTTAACTCTGGTCCATTTAGCGTACAGCTGTTTAGCCACACCCATGCAGCATGCAGCAGTTCATTCACACCCATTAAGCCTACATTTGTTCAGCCACACCTATTGGGCATACAGCAGCCTATAGCAGTTTAGCCCCGCCCATTCAACCTATAGCAGTTTAGCCCCGCCCATTAATATTGACAGTGTTCTAAGCTGCTTTTATTTTTTTAACAGAAAAGGCTCTATTTACATATATAAATCTAAATGGCACAGTAACAAACATAACCTGGTAAATTCAAAGGGATAAAGAGAGGTGGAGAAAAATGGCTAAAATAATGATGCCATTTTAGTAAATGACACTGTTAATGAATAAAACCCCACACTATAAATTAAACAAGGAAAATGTAAGATATGGGCCATTTGAAGTCAAAACAGATCAGAATAGATCAACTTTTAATAGCAAACCTTCAGTAGCTTATCAAACAGATAGAAAATGTTTATGTTAGAGTAGTGTTGATACGGCAGTGATCTTCACTCTTGAAGCGAAGGAAGAAGAAGTAGAAATAAATGTGATTTTAAAGTCTTCTTCATCTTCATGCTACAGAGAAATCCACAGAGGGACAGAAAAAAGAAGTACAAGATAAGGCATAAATCAACATATTAGATAAGTAATCAAGTAATCTGCTGATTATTTTCACAATTCTTACAGAAATCTAAGAAACAATTTACAGCAATACAATTTAACATACTGTAAAAATATGTGGATGTGTTAAATCTTCACTGAGTTTGCACAAATATTTTCTAAAATACTGTCTGTCATTACCTCAGAAAAGTTCACAGGATTTGGGGGGACGGAATGGATTATCGCTTGATGGGACCCCCACAAGCAGTGGGTCTTTATGAGCATTTTGCAAACAAAAAGCTTTCAGCTCTGCTGCAGCCTGTGACACCTAATAATAAAAAGTGGAAAAGAAAATTAATTTTAGTATTGGATTTGTTTGACTGTGGCTTTGAGAACTAGATATAAAACACACCGAGTTTATTTATATATTTACTATGAAGAAAATAAAACCATTCAAAATTACAAAGAAGAAGATTTATTTTTGGATTTCCTTTGATGTTAAACATTTCTCTGAATGTTCCTGAAGGGAAAATCATGTGTGCGCATGGTCATTAATTAGGATCTGGCCTTCAGCAGCCAACAATCACCACTCTGTCACACGGCCTACAATCAACAAAGAGCTTCTCTGTTCAGAGCACATGTTCACTCTCTCACAACTCACTAACACACTAATATTACAAGTTACAACTAAAACACAGTACAACCCACAACTGCAAAAACTTACAACTATCAATGCATCTCACTAACACTACAAGTTACAAATAACACACTACAGATATACTTTGTTTATATATATATATATATATATATATATATATATACATACACATACATACATACACACACACACACACACACACACCCCATATCATCACACATATTTACAACTATCAATACAACACTAACACACTAACATTACAACTGATGTAACACACTAACATTACAACTCATTAAGACTCTCTAACATAGTAGCATTGCAACACACTACCATTAACACACTATAGATATACTTCACTAACACTCAGTAACAACTCACTGACATGCAGTCAGTGCCATGCTAATTGGTGTACATACTTTTCCTCTACTTGTTAGCTACATTAGCCTCATGGTTCAGAGCAGAACTAAAGAAGAATTCTTGAGACACCAAACATGTCTGATGAGTATATTTGGGGTAAGAAAAAAAAGTGATCAAATGTTTACAAGTTATTCTTCTAAACAAAGCTTTGTTGTGGGTTGATAATGGTGTGTCGGGTGCTGATAAGGTTAGTGTGACAGGTGTAAATTCTGTTAATAATCTGCACTTTTATCAATACACATACATCTATTAATTACATAAATATATTCGGTGTAAAGATACAGTTACGCAGAAACCGAACCATGGTCTCTTACAGGGTTTCGTTAGTAGACAGTTAAGTGTGAAACAAGTTTGTCCAGTCACACACTCCCGGTCTACAGGTCATGTGGGTTCCTGCACGAGCTGTTTTCTTACCTTAATTCTGCGCACACTCGCCTCCAGCCGAAGCTGTTTAACCGCTTTTTGCGCGATAACGAGGCTGCTAGCGCTGTTGTTTGACATCTCACTCGACAGGTGGTGTTTAACTTAAACTACGATTAAAATAAAAAAGAGAAAGAGGCAAAAACCAACTCCTCTACGCCCTCCGGAGACCGTAACTTCACCGTCTGTGAGCGCACACCCCGAGCGCGTCTCACTGGCGTTTCACCGGAAGTGAGCAGCTCTTCATTTACTCCCGATTTCTGATCCAAAAGTAGGCATCTTTTACCACATATGCTCATTTTAACTGGCCGTTTCTGTCATATAACCCACAGGCTTAACTAGTTAAAAATAAATAGCTTTGTTTTTTATTATTAATTTTTATTATTAATGCTTATATTTACATTCAGAGACATCAAAATTTAAAATACAAGATGTCCTCAATATTCATCACAATAATGATTGAAAAATAAAGATCAAAACAAACAAGCAAGCCAACAAAGAAACAAACAAACGAATAAATAAACAGTTGAATAGGGATAACACAGCACATTTCAGACTATCAGATAAGTAATAGTAATGACATGTTGTTTTTATTATTGAGTCATTTAAGAGACTCAATGAAATATTAAATATAACATGTGAACCATTTAGAATAAAGATTATAGAGGTGGCTGCAGTTAAAACCAACTATGACATAATTAAGTTTTATCTCTACATTGTAGTCAGATTACTGATGAGAAATAAATGAACACATTTCCCCACAATGTTTAAAAGTAACAACATTCATGCAATAAAAAAAAAAACTTTTTTCTGGAACTTATAAACAAAATAAACAGATTACTGCAACTCACTCCTGGCTGGTCTTCCTATGCAAGCCATCAGTCCCCTGCAGCTGATCCAGAATGCAGCTGCTTGACTGGTCTTCAATCGGCCCAAGTTCTCTCACGTCACTCCACTGCTGCATTCACTTCACTGGCTTCCTGTAGCTGCTCGCATCAGATTCAAAACCCTGATGCTAGCCTACAAAACAAAAAATGGACCATCCCCATTCTACCTACTGGCAATTTTCAAGTCTTGAGCTGCACCTTGAACCCTTTGAGCTTCTAGTACAGCTCAGCTTGACCTGCCATCCTTCATAACACGTGAAAGATTAGCATCAATACTCTTCTCTGTCCTAGCAGCGAAGTGGTGGTACGAACTCCCACTGGCTGTTCGAACAGCAGAGTCTGTAAATGCAGACTGAAGACCCATCTCTTTGTCAAACCCTTAAGTGATCACTAGTTTAAAACACTTATTGTAATGCATTGTTATACTCTTATATAGTATATCATTGTGCATCTTTCCTTCTTTCTTGATATCAGTAATGCTTTTGTTCTAAGTGTCTGAACTGAAGATCAGTTTCGACTCTAACCTGTCTGTACTAGCTGAGATGATTTTGTGTGTCACTCTGGAAGAGCATCTGTCAAATGCTGTAAATGTTGTTCAGTTCTACATTATACATTTTGAAAGATTACAGTTGTACAGGTAAATATTCTACAAAATTTTCCAGTGTACTTCCCAGATGTTGTTAATAATACAAAACCTGTAGGTAAAGGCAAATATGTTTTATCTTACAGTAGAAAGACAAATGTGATAAAGCTGCAACACAAAATAGTTGTAATATTCTCATCAATATAAATCACAGTGCTGTGGTCTCAGACTGAAAGACTGCACTGTAATGACTGTAGTAGAAGCTCCTCAGTAATATAAATCACAGTGCTGTGGTCTGTCAGACTGTACTGTAATGACTGTAGTAAAAGTAATATAAAGCAGAGAGTTATGGTCTGTCAGACAACTATAGATCTGTATGTGGTGCCTTTAAGTGTGTAGAAAGCTATAAAAAATAATAGAAGCAAAGCTAGAGCACTGTGTCCGATGTCGCTAAAATGCTTTTAGAGGTATATATATTTTAAACCATAAATTCATTGTGTTGTATATATTTCCATAGTTTTAATTCAAACACAAACGTAACTACAACTGATGGTGTACATGCAATATAACAAATAGCATCTTCCATGCAATTTCAATAATACAAGTTTACGTCAATATCAGAGGTCATTTCGACGAGGGCTTGTCTAAGCAGTTTTTCTTGTTAAAACAATATTGAAACAGAATGCAAACAAAATGACGTCACGTTGTAAAGGTTTTGTACAGCAGGTGGCAGTAATGAGTCCTGATGTGCAGTTTGTCATAGACTGTTGAAAACAAGAAGAAGAGGCTCGGCTGAGTGGACTGCACTTTATAAATGAGAAAATAAGATGTTATTACGAGTAAGTAAACGTGATTTGCATATATGTTATGTTTAATAATTTAGTGCAGTGTTTGCTAACTGAACACATAGTCCAGACATTTATTTTGATTAAAGTTTTTGAGTATTTAGGAATTAGCAGCAATGCTATGCTAGCTATGACGAAATATTAGGCACGACCCTGAAGTTTTCTTCTTTCTCATTCCACCTTAACTGGTGTAGCAGAGGCATTCAGGGGCTACAGCATTTAAGGTGGAAAGAGAAATTCTAATGAGTGTTCAGTTTGAGAGAATTTAATCTTGTTTAAGTAACTCAGAATAATAAGAGCAGAGATACACATTGTACAAATTACAGTTCTCAAACGCTTTTCTGTGTTTTATTACAGAGGGTTTTACAGTGTGGGGTGTCTGCACTGAAGGGCAGTCGCTCATTCCATCAGACCTCTTCATGGAGGAGTCCACTCATTCCTATAGTGGTTGAACAGACGGTAAGAGACATCATATTAAGACATCTAAACAATCTTTAGATTCACTTCTTTATTTTTGAACTTGAGCTGCAAGGATAATCTAAAAAAAACTCTAGTCACCTAACTAACCCATTTTCTATGTAAAAATATTTAACCACAACTTCTCTCAAACAACACAAATCACAGACAGATCTTAATTAAGATCTCACAGACTACAATCACATTACAAGCCTCATTAATCCAATCTGATTTTTTTTTTCTAATTTACCCCGATTTTCTCCGCAATGTGTTTGGTGGCCAGTCAACCCACCCACTTGTTGACTGTCCCCATCTCTTGTAATGTCTCTGACTCTAGGAGGGTGCAGACTAAGCAGCTAAACTGAATTTTGCCATTAAAGTTTATACAAAGGTTATAATTAATTGCTAAATGGTCTGTAGATATTGCAGATACTCATATTTCTGGAACACATCAGTGTTTTCTCTCCATCAAGTTCCCTAAAACTTTAAAAAGCTCACGTTGGTGAAGTGTACTTAGTATTAACCTTCATGCTAATATGTAAAATATGTTAAATACATAATTATTTGAGCAGCGGATCATTCACAGCTCAGCTGTGACAGTGACATGTTGGATTATCAGCCCTGCACAGCAGTGACACTGACATGGAGTTTTGTTGTGCTGCTGGAACTTTAAAAACTATGTACACTCACTGTCCAGTGTATTGACTCACCGAGCTCTTTGGTCCATCATGTACGTGTATAATTACTGAAGGTAGCTCACTGTTGTACAAACCGTATTCCAAAAAAGTTGGGACGCTATACAAATTGTGAATAAAAACTGAATGCAATGATGTGGAGATGGCACATGTCAATATTTTATTCATAATAGAGCATAGATGACAGATCAAAAGTTTAATCTGAGTAAATGTAACATTTTAAAGGAGAAATATGTTGATTCAAAATTTCACAGTGTCAACAAATCCAAAAAAAAGTTGGGACAAGTAGCAATAAGTGGCTGGAAAAAGGAAAGTGAGGATATAACGAACAGCTGGAAGACCAATTAACACTAATTAGGTCAA
>BRDA01012484.1:0-24042 GCA_036984385.1 Crenuchus spilurus | reverse complement strand
GAGAGCGAGCGAGACACAGAGAGAGAGAGAGAGAGCGAGCGAGACACAGAGAGAGAGAGAGAGAGCGAGCGAGACACAGAGAGAGAGAGAGAGAGCGAGCGAGACACAGAGAGAGAGAGAGAGAGAGCGAGCGAGACAGAGAGAGATCGGAACACACACTGAGCATTACAAAAGCATAAAGACAACATCCCTAAGGTCTTAATGACACTTTACAAAATTTTCCAAGACGCTTACATGGCTAAATTACGGCTTCAATCATTATGTGGTTTGGGAATGTGTATTAAGTATTAAGTGTATTAACATAAGTACAGTTATCTACGAAACTAAATGAAAGCATGAACAAAGTTTCAAGATTGCTTCTACTAGGGCTGCAATTACTCATTATTTTAGTAAAGAAGGATTCTACTGATTATTCTGTTTATCAAGTAATCGGATAAGACTTTTGCTTTATTAATCAGCAATAGCTGATTAAAGCACTTAAAATGAACAACTAATGGTTTAGAAATAAACATGTTGCTCATTACAACAAGAAAAAAGCAACAAAACCCCCCAAATGTATAAGGCCTGGACTCCTTTCATTTGAACAGACTGTAGTGCAGTTGTTATAGTCACCCTGGGGTAGCTTGTACAGTCTGTACAGCATTAACCAGTAAACAACAGAAAGAAGCTGCTTGAATGAAGTGTAATGTAGTGACTACACTACTGAAATAAAATAATCATTGAATACTGAGTTTGTGTTCATAATTGTATAAATATTATAGGTCTGAAAGGGTTCAATTCTTGGTTCCTGTGTGACATCTGTACACAAACTCTTGACTAGTCAGTGAACAACAGCATTTACTCAGATTTACGTTAAAATCATTGCTGAAGGAGAGGTTGCACAACAAAAAACAAAGTAAAAATGTGTCACTTGAATGTGCTGCAAGTTTTAATTGCCCACATTTGAGGTACAACTCAGTAAAACTTGAATGAAATTTGAATGCTAACATAGCACAGGAAATCCCATTGATGGGATAATAGAAATTAGTCTCATGTCGTTGGAAGAAAATGAACTGAAACAACATTTAAGTTTGCTATTTTAAGAGGGTGAACAACCTGAAACTGCTTAAACCATGCAAAAAGCTATTTTTTGCATTTAGGAGATGATGGTATAATAATAATAATGATACGCCTTGCGAACTTTAGTTGGCCACCGATCACCTTGACCTAAACTTAGCATGGCATGATGTTGCTAATTTACAAGTTACAGCCTAAAGTTTCAGGATTAAACTTTCGTTCCTCAATCTGCACTTGGATTAAATGAAGCCTCGATGCAAAGAATTTGGCAAATGTTCTCAAGTAATCATTTTAGCCTTAGTGATTACTATGACTTTTAGTTATGTAATGTAATTTTGTCCATTTTTATTGGTGATTCATAATTTACAATGTAGTTTGAAGCGTGTAATGATTAACATGACACTTACACCATGCTACCTGGTCGTCAGAAGCTACTATTATGTGTTTGCTACATTAGACCAGTAGCTCCAGTACTGACGAAATAAAGTTCACACCAACTGCCTATGTTAGCTGTAGGCAGAACTGTGTAGGTTTGCATTTTCTCTAAAATACTCCGCACAAACAAAAACAAGAAAATGTCAGCCAGCTCATTACTTAAATCCAGTGTGGATCCAAGCCAACGTCTTGGCCTACTAACCTGAGTCCCTGCAGGCAAATTTGACAGCAGGGTCACATGTGGGTGTGACCCCTTCACAGTGCTTCTCATCACTCAGGTCCATGCAGTCAGTGTCTCCATCACAGCGCCAGCGATTGGGGATGCATAGGCCATCCATGCGGCATTGGAATTCGTCAGTGTGGCAGCCTCCAGGGGGACGTGTGGCTGGTAAGATAAACGAGGGACAGTTACGCAATGCATGTACACACACACACACACACACACACACACATACACACACACACACACACCTCTTATTACTCAGCCTTAATGAGCTTGGCCTGGCCACCAAAAACCACATAAGCCTTAGTCATCACCAGTTCAACTGACCAAAGCAAACATTCACACGGACAGCGTGCCCGGCACTGGCATCAGGTGGTGAGTGGAAAGGCTGGAACTCATGGCGAAAGTCAGGCTCTGGCAAGAGCAAAGCAAGAACTGGAGAGAGGCCAATGACATCTAGGGCTGTCCCAATCCAGTATGAAACATCAATTTCAGAACCAATAAAGGCATATCGTTCATACACTGGTATTGGCGACAAGAAGCCTGATTCTGTTCCAACCCTTCTTCACATATTTTAGCCCAATGCACTTCATTTACACAAGTTAAACTGACATGTGGCAGAATGTGCAGCAGTGAGGCTTGGTTTCAGAAGTTAACCAAGTGGTGTAAATGTCTGCAGTAAGGAATTTAAAATGTAAAACAAAACCAATCCAGCTGCCACCAATACCTACAGATGGAACAATTCAGCACTCGATCAACGATCCTTTCATCAGAAACTGCTTAAACAATGCTACCATTCAGACGTTTGGGGCCATTCTTCACACTGAGCATGTTCCATGACAGCACATACTTTTATTTCTTATTTTTTAAATGTTGAGTAAGATATATAGTAAGAGGTACTTGCACAAATCTCACATTTTAGTGATTAATACTGATTGCTGAGGTTGATTGTGGACTATCAACACATATTCTAGTGATTAGGAGATGGGGGCATTGCTCAAGGTCACTTCAGTAATGACCTGCCCAAAGATCGAACCGGCAACCTTCCGGTCACAAGACCAGATCCCTAACCAGCAGGCCACGGCTGCCCCAAATACAATACAAATACTGAATCAATCTCAGTATCAGCAAATACTCAGTATGGATCAGAACATTTGATGTGAAAAAACTACATCAGGACATCCAAAGTTCTCATGGATGGTGTGTCCGGTCCTGGCATCATTAGGCAGCGGGTGGAGAGGCTGGAACTCATAAGGAGAGTCAGGCTTTGGCAGGAGTTCGGCACTGCTAGCACTGGCTGTGTGGAGCACACTGAAGTGAGACTAATGACTTCCAGACATGAGGTTAAGCCAGGCTTACAGACTCTCTCACACATATTCATGCGAAATGACGCACTTTCAAACACTCGATGTAAAAAAAAACTGGCTCATTAGGCTTTGGACCCAGCAGTGCTGTACTGTATATGTCTGTACCATCAAAAGTTCTGGGGCATCTTGCCTTCTTCTCAAACTATGAGTAATGTGTGGATCTTTAGAATCACTGTTATTGTTAGGAAAGAAGTAAACGTGTATTTAAAGATAACATGGTTATTATGTCGTCAATCCTACACGTTCCACCAAAACAGCTGCGACCCATAAAGTAATGGACACTGCAAGACCTCTGAAGGTGCTCTGTGGTATCTGACACCAAGACGTTAGCATCAAGTCCTCCAAGTTGTGAGGAGGAGCTGCTACAGATCAGACTTGATGTTCCAGTACATCCCACAGATGCTCAATCAGACTGACATTTGGGGGCCACTCTCAGTAGATACTGACCACTACTGCTCATACTAAAACAAATATTGTGAACAAAATCAAAAGAAGAGATACATTTATTGATCCATAGAGGGAAATTCCCATCAAGTGTGAATACACAAATACACTCTATGGCACTTCAGCTGTATATTGTTATTGCTGGTTCCGTGGATCAAACTGGCAACCATTAAGTCCCAAGCCTGGTTCTCTAACCATTAGGCCAGGGCATTTGTTCTATTCTTATTACATGTAAAGTGACAAATTTCAAGTCTTTTTTTTTTTTTTTTTTTTTTTTTTTTTTTTTTTTTTAAATGTTGATACCGTTGGAATAACTCAAAATCCAAATGAAAATTAATAGATATTTTTTTATATTAAGAAAATTTATAATTTCTATAAGCCGCACTGAACAAAAAAAGGCTTGAAATGTCACTTTATGTGCAATTTAAAAAACATAATTTTTTTTTAATGAAGTAAAAATAAATATTTTTCACAATAGTAGATATTCCGACACAGTCATGTTGTCATAACTATTTCACCCTTGTTATAGTGGCTCAGGTCTGCACATTATAAGATCCAGATCTCAATTAAGGTCTCAGACTAGCTAATGTGGTTTAAGACACGTGAGATATAAATATATCTAATAATGACACTTAAAATAACAGTGGACTCTGATCCAAGATCAGCCCTGCTGATGTCTGAAGTACCCGCTCGTAGAGGGGATTAGTATTATTTAAAGCTCACATTAAGTCATAATGTGTTTTAAACCACATCAGCTAGTCTGCGAGACATGAAAACTCTAGTTAAGCTAATTTAGGTGACTACTTGGTTCTGGTTCCTGGTTTTAGCCTAGCAGCTGCAGCTGTAAATTAAAGAAGCAACATCCGGACTCTGGTTTAGAGTTGCACCAAATATCCAAAGCATCAAAACTTTTAAGTACACAAAAATAAGACGAATTTGTAAGATGTAAGTTTAGTTTGGACTACAGAGATTCAAATGTACAAATATGTCTGCATTCTAACACAAACTTTTGGTGTTGTAGACAATATTTTTAAGTTATATCCAGACTATCATTTGGTACTGAGTATTGTGATAACTAGTATTGGTAACAAAATTCTTGTTATCATGGCAACCCTACATTAGCAGACTGAGTTAAGTGGAAAATCAGGCAAATATGAGTTCCTTCAGTGTACCCACACTTTTGACAGGCAATGAATGTCACACTCTGCTTCACTCAGTACAAAACAATACACCCAAAACCAGGGCCAACGATGAAGCAACTTAACAGCAAGACCAGACAGCCGGCGAAGTGTAAGGAAGTGTGTTTTCACACATATAAGAGTGTGTGTGTCTACGTCAAGTCTCCTGCACATCTGTTCTTGCGTAATCCCCTTAGACAGCACATTTCACAGCTGTCATTAAGGCTGCGGCCCCTGGGGAGTCTCCATCTCCCATACACACACACACACACACACCATTATTTGCCACACAAAGTGTTTGGGCCTCTGCACATTGCACCACAAGCATGCACAGCAGTTTTACACTGAGCGCTTTAGAAATCATGATTTATGCGAGTTAATGACGAGCCACATATCTTCACTGAGGTTCAGCTCACAATCCAGAAATATCTGAGGAAGCCGCAAGAGCAGCAGCTTTAGGGGATAAATGAAGAAGGTTTTCTACACTCAGCTCTACAGCACTCCAGCCTAAATCAACATGGCACGCTGGATGGAACGTTCTGGGAAGGATCACATATAAAAGGCACTAGAGCAAATTACAGTACAGCTTTACACACTCAAATACTCTCACTTACAAACGGCTTTGATAATTACTGGACACTACAATGTGGCTCAGAAGTTTGGGATTACCCATTAAATTTAAAAAAAAATCACAAACTGTACTTTTACTTCAGAAGAATCTTCTTTTTTCTAGCCTTTTGGGCATAAAATCCATTAATGCTGCTGCACCAGACAATGTTCTATGCTAGGACAGTGTCAGCACTTACCAATTCAGTTTTGGTGTCTCCCGAAAGCTGTTGACACTGAGTTTTCAGACTTTAATACAGCTGTTTACTCTCCACCAGAGTTTAGCACATATTCTGTGCAAGGAAACATGGGATATGTTTAAGGAATATATGCTTTGAGCTAGTAATAATGCTATAGCACTTCTTTCACTAATGTTGAACAAGAAAAGCCCATACTCGAACAAATGATTGCACATCTCTGCTTCTAGTGATTAATAGTGTTTATTGAGATTGTTTATCAACTAATATCTCCAAGTGTAAATATTGTTTATTGGGGTAGATTACGGACTAGTAACTCCTTTTGTAGTCTATCTACGATGTTCGTAAGTTCCATGATGTCTTGCATTACATATGTGTGAACCCTCTGGAGTCATCGCTCACACCAACAGCATATTAACAAAATTCCACAAAAACTCTGCAAGATTTTATCCTAGAAACAAAAACAAGATAAACAAGATATACTTTATATATATATATATATATAGCTTGAACTGAAATTTATATTATTGTGAGAGGAGCTTAAATAAGGAGAGACACGTATGTGAGAGCAATTCAGACAGCTGTGCATATTTTCCCGCCAAAACACATGATTGGTCACTCATATGATAATGACATAAAATTCCGGATATTCCACTGGTGGGTTTCAGCTTCTGTGGAATCCATGGAATGAACAAAGACAGAGATCTCTCATCTGATTGTTCACACCTATCTCATAAATATTCAATGTATGGTTAGTGGTTGAGGAAAACACAGTGTCATCTCACATTTGTTAAGCTCTAGAAATAAATCCACATACAATTTCTAAAAACTGTATTAACCAGTGTTCAGTTCAGAGCTCAAAAGTCTTGCCTAGAAATGTTTATAGTGTGTTTTTTCATAATATATCAGCACATCTGAAAATGTTATTTAATCAGATTTAATCAAAATATAAAATGATCACACTCTTACTGTTATGACACTGTTGATGCTGAGTTTGTGATGAATAAAAGCCTGTGTAACACTTTGGAAAAAAAAAACATTTAGATGGATGTAATTTGTAAAAAAAAAAAGTCAAGGCATTTCAGACTACATCCGAGTGTCTGAAATACAAGAGTACACAGTTGTAGTAAAGTTCCACTTTTAGCAACTTGAGACACCAAAACTGAAGAGCATCTGGAGCAGCATTTGCAGTATACCAGTACATTACTTAATAAAACATAAAAATACATGTTAATATTTAGGCTTAGACTGTATAAATAAAACATTTAATATAAAATAATAAACATTTATATAAACAACTAACTTCAGACTCTTCCATACCTCACTGATGACACAAACATCTTCCTCATGACCTATTTTAGCAGAATGTAGCTAACGCTGCCTCGCTGAGTCAAACTTTTCTGCTGACAGATTTGCTAGATAGAGGGAAATATCTGAGGAATGACTATCCTCAGGCAATGCTAAACAGGAAGCAGTATTTCAGTGCTGACAGTTAAGCATTTTTAGATTATCTCCAAGAAAGCAGAGCCTGGAACCAATCAGATTTCCATAATGAAACTGCAGCAGATCCAGATGTGCTCGCAGGGGCCCGGTGTGGTCGAGCTCAGACTCACCCTGGTTGGTGCAGTTGGCGCTCTTCTCATCGCTGTTGTCTCCGCAGTCGTTGTCTCCATCACACGTCCAGTACTCTGGTATGCAGCGGCCACTGTTGCACTTGAATTGGACACTGGAGCATGAGTGACTGCAGCCTGCTTCATCACTGTTATCTCCACAGTCATTATCTATGTACAGACACAGTCAGCATATGCAGGGTTAAAATTCAGCTTTTTATACTTAAATGAGGAACTGTAAATGTAATGCTGTTAATATTTAAATGCCCTCTGCCTCCACTTGTGTCCTGTGTGGTGCATTACAGCCCAATGATGAGAGAATGTCTCCATCAGTATTATTTTTAATTTTAAGAAGCAACAAAAAAGCTGAAATGGTACCATATTGGATGAGAGCAAGTATAGTTCAAGTATAGATACAAAATTTTCAGATCTGTTATGCTAAACAAGAACAACTAACTGATTGTGGCTGATATTGATATACTGAAAATGAAAACGAATTAATAGTAATAATTAGGGCTGTCAAAGTTAATGTGATAATAATGGATTAAAGCGATCTCAATTTAATGCGATAAAAAAAAATAGTGCCATTAACAATTTCTATTCTATTTCCATAGTTCATGTTGAGACCTGATCACGCGCATGTAGAGTGGAGTAAAGGCTGTTTTATACTTTCCACATCAAGTGCTGCACGAATGATGATGCAACGCTCATGCGTTTGGATTTTTAAAATAATCTTTGTTGACATTTTACACTATGCGGTGGAACCTTGACTTACGAGTTAAATTCGTTCTGTGGCGGAGCTCATAACTCAATTTGTTCGTATAGCAAATTAAATGTCAACATTAAAATGAATTGAAATGCTATTAATATGCATTCCAGCAACCCTAAAACACACAAATTGATATACAAAAAGTGTTTATAAATTAAAAACATTATATAAATAATAAAAGTATATAAACAAAAATAGTACATAATAAAAGAGAATGCAAAGAAATAAACTGAGTTATTAAGTTTATTTACATTAAAGATCAGACGATCTTCATTAGTGACTTCTGCCTTTTTTGCCACACTTTCTTATGCAGGGTGCTTCAATAAAATCCTGTCCAAAAAGTTTTGTTTATATCTCCATTTCAAAATGTTTAGAAATTGAATGTGACATGTTTGTTTACACAGCAACAAACTACTATTTCTTCTTCTTTGCAGTTTCAGCAGTGATCTCTGCACTCACACTTGCTTTTGACTCCTGTTGGCGGAATTGCTCCCGATTCATCGTGATTAACTATATGACATACTGAGAATAATCGCGATTAAAAAAATAGCATTTGACATCCTTAGTAATAATGCAATGTAATGTAAAATTCATGCTGACTGAAACCATTGACAGCCATTACTGTAACTCACAAAGTGGCCAGCAGAGGACACTGTGGGATCTAGAAGAAGGACAACTCTCAACTGTACAAACGTAGCCAATATAGTTTGGAATTACTACTCATCCTTAATTAAGTTTCTCAATTTATCAGCAAATACTGTATATATCGGCCACTGATATCACTGAACTTATGATGCTTTAATGAAAGCAGTGAGCTGATGACTACTATATGAGCAGTGTCTTTATAGGGAATCCTCAGATATGCATCACTGTAGAGATGTATGCTAATGACAGTTATATCAGAATATTATGACGTCCACTGACCATCTAGGTGCACTTTGTTGTTCTACAGTTACAGACAGTAGTCCATCTGTTTCTCTGTATATATTGCAAACTTGTTCTTCAATGGTCAGGACCTCCACAGAGCAGTTATTATTTGTATGCTGGATCATTTTCAGCAGTGCAGTTACACTGACGTGGTGGTGGTGTGTTAGTGTGTGCTGTGCTGGTTTGAGTAGATCAGACACAGTTTTTAAACACCTAAATGTCACTACTGGAGAGAAAATAGTAAAGCAACCAAAATTATCCAGCCAACAGTGTCCTGTGACCACCAATGAAGGACTAGAGGGCCAAACCAAACTGAGCAGCAACAGCTGAAGTACATTGTCTGACTTTACATCTACAAGGTGCACCGACAAGGTAGGTGTGTCGATTAAAGTGGAAAGTGAGCTAACATAGTGTTTCTCCAGCAGGTCTGATGTGTCTGGTCCACTAATACCAGTGCAGCACACACTAACACACCACCACCACAGTCCGTAGATGATGCATGACTCAAATAATACTTGCTTTGTGGTGATGACTGAAGAACAGGTGAAAAGATGCTAATAAAGTATACAGAGAAACAGATGGATTACAGTCAGTAATGGTATAACTATAAAGTGAACCCACATGGTCAGTGGAGCTGATAAAATGGACAATGAGTGAAAATGATAATATTCTGATAACATCTTTAGTGACATAGACCATTATCTCTTAAATTATATCCACTGTATTGGATATTTGTGCAATTTAAAGCTTAATAAAAGGTTGTAGAAAGAGCAACCCTCTATGTCTACTGTTCAGACATAAGCCAGACTTTTCCTTTTAGGATTTATCTCACACTATTTCAAAGCATGACTGCATTTGCTTGGCAGTAATAACATAAAACCAACAGAGGCTTGTTTTGTGAGTTATCTTCTGAATTCTTGGCTGGTCTGCTTGTAATTAATAATTAGCTTAGTTCAATGCCTTTTATTATTGGGTGCTCCACTTACATAACCTGCACATCCCTTATTTTAACCCGTGTACTGGAGTAAAGCCATTTAAGCTAGGTTGAGTAAATAACAGGGAAGTCAGAATTATTAGAAAATCATCAGATTTTAGCCTGATTTATCTGATTTTCAACTTTGCCGCTTCACAGACATCCACACTGCCTTCTGACACCAGCTCTCATTGACGATGATTGGCCTTCCCCCGGTTTGTCGCATTGCATCCACACACAACAAACGATCCAAACATGCTGTGTGTACATTGTATGCTTGGCTTAACGGATGAACAAGACGTTGAAACAAACTGGCAGAAGTCAGAGGTCACTCACCATTATCACAGCGCCAGTTAACATTGATGCAACGTCCATTGGCACAGGTGAACTGGGTGAGCGGGAAACATGTAGGGTAGGCTAAAAGAGAGAAGAGAGAGAGTTTGCAAGTGTCTACTGATCATAGCACTTGTTATACCTCCTTTAATGAGAGCTGATAAAGAGACTGACCACAAGAGGGTGGTTCATCAGAGTGGTCCCCACAGTCATCATCCAGGTCACAGGTCCAGGAGATGGGGATGCAGCGGCCACTGGCACATGCGTACTGGTTAGGAGGGCACGTCCGAGCTGGAATCGACATGAAGAGAATGCTATCAGCAGAGAGCTTCATCTAAATTCCCTAAAATCTCACTACGATCTGCAGATGAAGATAAACTATCCACACAAACAATAATAGAAGCCTGAAATATATACATGATTTAGGTCATTTACAGAAAAGTAGCCTGAAAAAATGAATTATTTAATAAAATAATAAATTTTTTTACAGCAATTGATAGCCCAACAAATCTTACTGGCTTTAACATGCACATTGTTGTAGGGAAAGGTGTACCTTACTGGAACATGATGTCTACAAATAAGCATTATATATACACACATACATACATTACATTCACAGCCCATTCTACCATACCACACACCTCGACGTTTGCCTACACATATACTAGTCTAATGAACCAGCCCCTCCCTGCCTAATGGTCAAGTCTTGATAAGCAACTTAAAGCCTTCAAGACACATGGAAGACTAGCATCAAGTTTCTTCTCTGTCCTAGCACACAGGTGGTGGAACAAACTCCCACTGGCTGTTCGAACAGCAGAGTCCCTCAGTCTTCAAACACAGACTGAAGAGCATCTCTTTGTTGAACACTTAAGCGAGCACTAGTTTAAAACACTTATTGTAATGCGTTGTTATGCTGTTATATTGTGTATAAATGTGTATCTTTCTTTCTAGGTATTACTGATGGTTTTGTTCTAACAGTGTCTGAACTGAAGAGTAGTTTGTACTCTAACCTGTCTGTACTAGCTGAGATTATTCTTTTAATGGAAACAAAGCACTTTTGGACATCACTCTGGATAAGAGGATCTGCCACATGCCATAAATGTAGTGATGTAAAAATGGCATAACCAAACTAAAAGGTACCATACAGTGGATATAAATAGTATACTCTCCCCTGTTGAAATGACAGCTTTTTGTCAGACCAAAGATGAATAAATCCAGAAGTTTTTCCACCTTTAATGCCACCTAAAATGTGTACAATTCCATTGAAAAATAAAATGAAATCTTTTAGAGTGGAAAAATAAAAAATTATGTACCCTCACTACCGCAGCTCTAGAACATCCCACAAAGTTAGCGGCTTCTGAGATGCTACCACCCTTCACTGGGTAGCCTATTATCATGCCCTTTTGGACATCAGTCAAATCACATCCTTTGCCCATGATGATGGTTTTACACTCTGCTACAACCAATTGGTGTGCTCACATATTTATACGTAGTAACGTGGCACCTGTGACATCCTGGGCCAAGTTCATTCCCAACCGGGGTTGTCATAATATTCTGTAGGCAAGCTAACCTGTTAGCATTCAAGCTGTGATCATGGTGTTAATTGCATACTTGTATGTTTTACCTGAGCAGGTACTGTTGGACTCATCCTCATCACTGCCGCAGTCGTTGTCTCCATCACAGAGCCAGCGCATAGGGATACAGCGGTTGTTCTGGCACTTGAAGCGGTCAGCTGGGCAAGTGTGCTGGTCTGGGAATAAAAACAACATTTTATCTGACTGTTAATTTATTTGGCTTCCTTCATAGTACACCAAATAATATATATTCATATGTGTGAATGTCTGTTCATATAAAAAAAAAATACAGAATCTGTGATTAAACAAAGTGAACTGTGACTCACTGTATAAGCCAAGAATTGCAAACTCCATATAATCAATTTTATTCATACACTACAGGCTGGCACAAATGCAATAATGTAACTTTTGGCTGTCTTGACATTCTCTGTAAACCCTCCTGAGAAATCGAACATTTTATTGTGGATATACACAGCGAGAATGAGGGAAAAAAAAAAAAACTCACGGCAAAGGTCCGGGGCCTCATCGCTGTTGTCCAGACAGTCATTGTCTCCATCACATTTCCAGCGTTCTTGGATGCAGCGGTTATTCTTACAGGCAAATTCTCCTGGCTGGCACTGAGGCGGAGGCACGTATGATGGATTGGCTGTAGACACACACACATATTAGAGCTTCATAGCACCAATAAACACAACAGTGGACAACAGACATGCTGAGTAAACAAATCACAATGAAAAATAAGATAGAAAATAATTAAAACATTAAAATTATCATTTTAAATTAAAGAGGACCTAGAATGCCATTTTTTCTGTTATAAACTGTTCTCTTGATGTCTCCATAGAAGGCATTTGACTGGAAAAATGCCTTGATGTGTTTAAACATGCTCGTTTAATTTGACATCTTCCTGAAACAAGCTGCTTTGCCTTTTAGGGTGAGCTCATGAATGTTTAAGGAGCTCTGCTCTGATTGGTATGGTATGGAAAAGAAGTGTGCAAGAGAGGAGGTGCATAAAAAGAAAAGCTGTTATGAATTTAATTAATGGTATTGACAGGACACTTAGACATCAAGTGGGCATTGAAATTATAACAATGAATGTGTAGCTGGTGTGTGTAATTTTATGGGTGTGAGTGATGACTTACAAAACAGTACAGAATTTTGTAACTGATCCAGTTTTTTCATGGTCAGCTTTCTTTATGTAGGCGTATAAAGGAGGACAACAGTGTTTGAGGTTCACAATGTCCCATGTACAGAACACGTCTTACTCAACTATGCCAAGTTAAATACAGATCATCATTCTAGGCTACCTTTAATTACACTGCTGGCGATTAAAATTGCAGCACTGGGAAAAATGCATTATATCTGACCTAAACCTGTGTGAATAGGTAGGTCGTGACACATGGAGGTGTGTTTTACTCTGGAATACAGATCCAGCACTAGGTGTTCCTGCTTTTCTAGGTAGTTGCACCTAAAAATGTGGTTGATTTAAATGGCAAGCAGTTTCTTACTTCACTGAAACAAGTACAGACACTCTGAAGAAAAAAAATCTAAATCTAAATGTTTAATTTATATTATTCTTCTTGGTACCCAAATTTACAACTTTTTGATCAGGTATATTGCTTTTAGTAAAACTATCAAAAAATTCAAAGTTTTCTCCTGTTAAGAATGGGGTGGAAAATTACATGCCTAGCTACTGAACTTCTGCTCGACCGACAGACATGATTTCACATACGCTACCTCAGGGCAGACCCCGAGCACAGATTCAAAGTTAACCTGACCTGCACTGCTTGGTGGTATATCTCCCTCCATCGACTTCCATTCAACTGTGGCCCTACCTAAGCCTGTATTGTTTCCTTTAACCTACAGACACCAAAAGACCCTGTAGGTACTCTAATCCACAGCCGTCCTGACCTGAACTCCTATATGTGTCTTTTATTCATCCCTCAGTACTGACCTGAACTCCTTTGTCATTTATTCATCCCTTGCTCCTCGCACAGACTGCAATTCATTTTCATCAATACCTAGCAACCACTTACCAACCTTAGCAACATCATAGCAATATTTTACTAGCACCACCTGAGATAACTCAGCAACCACTAATCAATTAGCAAGAGCTTAGCATCCACTTATCAACAGTCTATCAAACACATATCTACCACTTAGTAACAGAGCAGCAACTTAGAAATATTACATCAACTACACAGCAACCACTTAGCAACATCATAACAACCACTGAGCAATGTTACAGTAACTACATAGCAACCAATTAGCAACATCATAGCAACCACTGAGCAATATATTGAATATTGTATATTACTGTTTTTATTCTCCATTTATCTCTTGAATATCCCTCATCCCACCCTTTTTTATGTGAATAAGCAGTCATCAGAGCATTTCACTGCCATATATGTACCATGTATGATTGTGTATGTGACAAACTTTGATTTGATATTACAGCAACTACTTAGCATCATAGCAACCACTGACCAATATTACTTAAATACATAGCGACCACTTAGCAACATCGCCACAATCGCTTAGCAACTACATAGCAACCACTGAGCAACATTACAGCAACTATGTAGCAAGCACTGAGGAATATTACAGCAACTACATGGCAAACATTTAGCAACATCACAGCAATCAATTCACAACTACCTAGCAACCACCTTGGATACCCTAACAAGCACCCAACAACTGTCTGGAAACTTAAAGCTACATAATCACTCAATCAATAATTTTTTCAGAAAATAATCACCTAGTTTTTATTATTAACACATTTATCTTTGTAAGTACAAGAGGACATATTTTATTATGATCTGAATTTGATTCATTTGTGCCATTAGCCTCATCGTTTATTGATACCAAAACAAATAGTGAAGAAAAGTCAGCAGTGCAGACTCAATACCGAAGGGATATTAAATGTAAACATAATTAATTACACAGCTGTGCACGTAATTAATTATGCAAATACATACAGTATGTATATATTTATGCAATGTAAATCACATCAAAGAAAAATTACAACAACTCTAGATTTCTAAGGGTCAACTATCATGATCTGATTAAAGTTAAGAGTGGCTCCCACCTTTACAGGTCTTGTTGTCCAAGTCCAGAATCTGGTCGTCTGCACAGGCGCAGGTACGGCCCACCGGAGTGAGCAAACACAGACTGCTGCAGCCACCATTATTAGATCGACACAGATTTTGTCCTGTGACTAGAACACACAACAAAAACAGACTTCAGAGGACAGGCAAGATTGTAAGTAATCATTGTACTAAGCCCTAAAAACACTTTTCAGTACTTTTTTATCATGTAGCAGTACAAGCTATTCAATTGAGCTGTGTATTGGAGCCTGATGTAACCATGTGTATTACGATACAGGGGTTAGGATTCAGTATAATGAGAAACTGTATGCAAGGTCATGAAGTTTTTTTTTGTTTTTGTAGTTTTTTTACATTTTGACCATTTTTACTAGAGATGCACGGATATGGAATTTTCAGGCCTATATAATAATCGATAACTGTTTTTTGTTGACATTGATACTAATATCCTACCAATAATTTAAACAAACTATTTTATCGCTAATAATGTAACACTACAAAATTCAAGCTACGTTATGGCCATAAGCGCGATTACAGGTAGTGAAACAGTGGCCTGCAGAGGGCGCTATGATGTCTAGAGGATGGAACATTCCCACTGTAACAAATTAAAAACTATTTGTGACCCCACCAGGGAAAACCAAGTCAAAGTCATTCTTTTTTTTTGTTTGTTTGTTTGTTTTTTCAAAACAACTTTTTTGTAAATTTAAGTTTTGTTTTTGAGCAAAATATGTTCTCCGATAGATATCTGAGACTATCTTTCATTTACAGTAATAATACCGAGTGGCTAAGTTTTGTCGCTAATGTGAGTGACACGATATTGACACGATACCTCAATAAGTTGCCCAGTGACTTTGGCCTGGTTTTCCCTGGCGGGGTCGCATTTAATCTGTTTTATCACTTTTACTAAACATGCACCAATATGAAATTTTCAGATCTGACACGATAACCAATAATTAACAACCAACTGTGGCTAACATTGACATCATAATAATTGACGCAAATAATGTAATGTAACTGAATTTAAACAATATAATGTAATATAAATTCAAAGTCACAGAGTGGCAAGCAGAGGGTGCTGTACAAGCTAAAAATAGGACACAATATAATCAGTTTGAATTATAAGCCATAATCTCGGTATGGGGCAGATAAGAATTCAATATTTACATTTCTCCATTTATCTGCCGCAGATGTGTTATGCATCCCTAATCTTAATCATGATGGTAGCCTTACTATTCAGCAATGTTTACTAATGCTGATATTACTGGTGCAACTGTATGCTACTTGTATATATTGGAATGGAGGAATCTAAAGGCTGAAGATGAATTACAACGCTGCCACCTAGAGGTCAGGGGTTTAAATACAACATAAAACAAATCACTGTTAATCTTTACATGTAAACTTAATGTGTCAATGCTCAAAAATAGTATTGCTTTTTAATGATCACAAAACATAATACTGCAATGCTAGAGTGTGAACAAGTAAAACAGTACATTGACAAGTGATGAAAGCATTGCAGACACTGAAGGAAAAAAAAGAAATAGTTTCAGCAACACTGAACGTATCTTGTGCACATCAGGCTTTCAAGATGTGACAGGGCATGATGATTTATGACGTGTGCATCAGTTTGGAGAGGACTGGAGAAAGCAGGCATGAATTTGACCAGTTTTGATCGTTATTTTCATGCTACATCGCAAACTGTCTTAAATTGGTCACGCCTTGCTTCAGAGTGGCAAGTTTGGGAAGGGTTTAGTTGCTATTTAGTGATTTATTATATGATTTATTTACATTTTGTGCGTTATAATATCAAAAATCTTTAAAAACATACATTCATTGACCATAGATGTGCACTTTCTAGTTCTACAATTACAGACTGTAGTCCACCGGTTTCTCTGTATACTTTATTATGACGTGAACCAAGTCATTGTATATCAAATGCCTCCACATGACCCTTAAAATACTTGAGTGAACTCAATAGCAGGACAGTAGCAGTGTGTGCAGCCGAGAGTGGTTAGTACTTTGCTGCTGCTGAGCGTCGTAGGTCCGGATCTCATAGATTGGTGGCCGTTCATTGCGCAGCAGGGTGACCTTCTTGGTGATCTGGTCCAGCTTATAAATGCTCCCAATCCGATACTCATTCCAGAAGAGAAAGTTCTTATAGTGGCACAGCCCGAACGGGTGGTTCAGCTCCTGTCCCTCATACACCGTCTAGCCAATCAGAGAACAGCACAGCATGATCGGTTAGATGTATGCAGCAGATTCATAACCGTCTCCAATTTTAATGTAATGTAAACATAACAGATGAATGATTTAATTTTAAATAATTAACAACATTTCAAGGGGTACATGGATCAAACAGTGATGTGGGTTTGTGTTCTGCTGTCATTTCAAACAATAAAATTAGCCTGAATTACGGCTGGGTTACATGACAATATTTATCACTATGAACAAAAATGACAATATTTTTCGCTATAAATGACATCACAGTATTGTCAGTACTTAAAAACGCTGTTTGATCAAAATTAAAGAATTAGCCTTGTTCATTTGGATTGGATTGGTGGTACAGCAGTACAATTTTGAATACAAATCGTTGAATTGACAATGTAATACATTAATTAATTAATTGACAATTGAGATATTGATTAATTAAAAAAATTGTATTAATTAATTACATTTATTTTAGA
Organism: Crenuchus spilurus; assembly: GCA_036984385.1. Taxonomy (NCBI): domain Eukaryota; kingdom Metazoa; phylum Chordata; class Actinopteri; order Characiformes; family Crenuchidae; genus Crenuchus; species Crenuchus spilurus. The sequence continues at coordinate 6,568 of BRDA01012484.1, read as the reverse complement.
AGACTCAGGACAATCAAAACCAGCACAACAACAGTAGACAACTACAACTGAACTGAGCTTCCAAATTTCACTGAACTGCAACTGGGCTCAACTGGATTAGACTACAGTCAACTGGACTAAATAATAAAAAATAAAATAAAACAATACTGCTGCGTTTGCTCCTTTGCACTATGCTTACTTGCACAGATGTATAGATGTACAATTTCTGTAAATGTTGATATAATCTGTACTGTCTGTATATAATAGTGTGTGTATATTGGTTATTTGCATCTCTCTTAGCTCTCTCAGCTCTTTATTACACTTATTACTCTAGTATTTTTTTACTTTATTATTCTCTATCCTACGTACTGTTTATTGTGCTTGTTATATGTCATACATGGGTTGCTCTCTCACCAAGTCAAATTCCTTGTTTATGTAACAAACTTGGGTGAACAAAAAGATTCTGATTAATAAAATAAACATCGACTTGTTTCTGTTCTAACTTAGCAGATGTTAGAAATAATAAATATTGTGGCCTATTGTATATTGTAACACACTATATAAAGTATTGTGATATGACATTTTGCCATACTGTCAACCTCTAAGCTTGGACGTAATAGCTGAGCAAAAACAAAAATTTTTTTTACAAAAGTAAAAATTCAGGTTTCAAGAAAGCTCCCACTTAATTACCCACCTATGGGTGATTGTCAACATCAATTTTCTCAAAATATATTTTAATTTATTATACATATTACGGAAAATTCCAATACATGCACTGTCACTCAAAAGTTTGGGATCATACAGAATTCCCCACAATTACTAATTTGATTTCAGAAGAAAGTTTTTTGATGACAAAAAAATCTACAAAAGCTGCTGCTCCAGATACTTAATTTTCTGTTGAATAAGGGTGAGGTAGGACAATGGCAGAGCTCAGTTTTGGAGTCTCCCATCATTACAATTTGTTATTTATTTTATAAATAATATTTTTTTTTATGTTTTATATTTTTATTTCATATGGAATGAGGAGATTACACTATGATTTAGTGGTACTAACACTTCTGCCCCAACACAAATCAATAAAAAACACCATTCTCACTTTGCGCTCAGTGGTGTTGAGCAGCACCATCTCAATGCGGTCGTAGTAGGCATCCACCCAGTACAGTATGCCCTGCTGGATGTCCAGGCTCAAGCCATTAGGCCACAGCATGTTTTTGGAGGTGATGAGGATGCCAAAGTTGGAGCCGTCCATCCAGGCTTTCCTTATACTGCCACGATTCGCATCTCTGGAGTCCTCCTGCCAGTCACTACAATACAGCATCCTAAAACACAGCAATTACATTCATATTAGTGGCCTACAAATAGTCATAGAATATTATGACCACACCTGGTCTTGAATTAACTTGGCCTCAGATGTCACATGACGAGGTTTGCTGCAGGTATAAGTAAGTGAGCTCATCAGTCAGTAGAGTGTAAAACTATCACCATGGATGGGATTTGACTGATGTCCTGGGCATGGTACTGGGTAAAGTATGGTGGAGGCAGCATCTCAGAAACCACTAACTTTGTGGGATTTTCTAGAGCTGCCATAGTGTCATAGTGCCTAACAGTGGTGCACAGTCATTGATGTCAGAGGTGAACAAGTGGTAAGTTTTACAGAGTAATTGCCGCACCACAGTGGACCAGTGTCAGAGGAAAGTGCCAGGGATCATTAAGCAAACACTGTTACATCTGAGCATGTGAAGTAGATGCATGGTTAATAGTAATAATAATATTCTGATATGACCAGGTGTAGAGCAATTTCTTAGTGATTTCTTCAAAAGTATACTTCTGTAAGGATCAGATTACTGCATCAACACTATGTATGAAATCTGCAGCAAAACATTAAGACCAATATGCAAAATACCCCAAAACTTGTTGAGTTGTTCATCATATTTGCTTAATCTGTCATATTATATTTAGTGAAGTTCACTAAACACACAACCTGCAAGTAAACAGAATCACAAAACCAGAAGTACTTTACAGTATCTCAGACTTACCCGTGTGTTGGGTCCACCACTATGGCCCGTGGATGTGTCATCTTGCCCTCAATGAGGGTCTTGCGGGTCTGAGAGGCTTTCTCCAACTTTGCCACGTTGATGGTCTTTTCGAGTCCATCATCTGTCCAGTACAAGTTCTGACCCATCCAGTCCACAGCTATTCCCTCAACAGTGTGGATTCCTAGTGACACCAGAAGTGTGTTAGATCAGAAATGGTCAAAGAACATTTCAGATTCTTCCAAGCAGCCCCATTTTATCTCATAGCAGCTCAGACAACTTCATGAGAAGCCACTTGTGATAATTTTCCAAACAAGCCCTTCTGACTAGACTTGCACCAAATATGAAAACCAATTTTCAAAATTAACAATCGATTCTACACTCAAAGCTTCTACAAATACACTAATATTTCTAGACACCCTTTCTAATGATTGCATACAGCTACTGTAAGTTGCACACAGATTGTTTAGTTCCTGTAGAGGAAGCAGTGAATAGGACTCTCTGATGCTGATATACATGAACATATTGGCAGCATATCTAATGCCAGGTGTGGGATAGAGGGGTACAAAGCCAACCAGCATTGAGCTGTGGAGCAGTGGAACTGTGTCCTCAGGAATGAAGGACTTATAGAAATACTTTTGGGATGAGTTGTGGATGACCAACATCCTGACCTCATTACCACTGCATTTCCCAGGTTTGCAGAAAAAAAACCCTTCTTGTGAGCCATTAGAGAGGTTATGTGATGTAAATGAGAGTCTGTAGGTCTAGGGTGTAGGGTCTAGGGAGCATGTTGTAGGGCGAGTTTTGTTTTGTAATTCGGCCTCTGCCGCTCGGCTCGATTCGGCCTCGGCCGCTCGCTCGGCTAGTGTGTGTGTTTGTGTGAATACGCGAATGCAAGCCTGTAGCATGATTCCTGCTCTATTATTATATATAAATATCTTTTTCTTTTGTGGAAAAAAGGACTTATTCTCAGTAAAACTGAGGGAAAGTCTCTGTGAGACTGAATGTGTAACGACGCGCTTATTTGCATGACAAGCGAAGCAGAGCAGCAGACAAAGGCTGTTAAAGGCTCCAGCATTCCAGCGCGGGTGAGAGACGATGAAAATTTTCGTCAGTTTAGGAATTCAAAGTGTTAACACTGGTGTCACTGAATGCAATCAAATCCTCACAGCAATGTTCCAAAAACTAGTAGAAAGCCTTTCCTGGACAGTAGAGACAGTTACTCTAACAAAAGCAGGATAAATTCATCATAATACCCTTGATTATTGAAGAAACATCCATAGCTCAAGTGCCCTTGAGAAAGGCACCTAACCATCAATTGCTCCCTGGGTGTCACAGCAGGTGGCAACTCACTGCTCCAGGTATGTGTGTGTGTGTGTGTGTGTGTGTGTGTGTATTCACTGCACGAATGGAAGAAAATGCAGAATAGAATTTGCTCAGCGGACTAATAGTTTCTTCTTCTTCACACAGTGAAAGAGCAGGTGTCCCAATACTTTTTCCCCATTTATTATAAGCTATATAACATTGTATTATGTTGACAAGTGAAGAGGTCTCTATAGATTCCAGACATTATAATTAAAAAATAACGTTGATTAACTTCAGAAATCCTTCTGTGTCTTATCAAATAAACATCTGGTATTAAGAACAAGGATGAGTGTTTTTTCATAGTCAGAATATCGATATGATATTGAGTATCATTATACTACACTAGGTACTGGTACCAACATCAAAATCCTGGTAAGATAACAACCCTAATTCAGAGCAGGCTGCTAAAAACTGATTATTAATTCCATCCATGGGCATTTATAAATTTAATGCATGACTGCTTACGTTTTTAGAACAAGAAACCTTCAGTAAAATAAATGTGCTAGAAGTGCATAAAGTGTCCCGGGACTATGGACGTGAAGTGCTCACCGTCTCTTATGATGACATCCCTCTCAGTGCCGTCGATTTTCTGTCTGCCGATGGTGTAGGTGGTGGCGTCACTGAAGTAGATGAATTCTGTCTCAGCGTGGAAGTCCAGAGCTCTGGGGTTATTCAGGTTCTCGATGGGAATTATGTGCTCATCATAAACTCTGGCATGTAGATCCATGCCTCGGATAACACCAGGCCGACCTTTTCCATACAGCAGAAACAGCTCGTGCTCGGGTTCTGAGAAAGAAAAAAAAACAGAATACAGCCTCACTCATTAACCTTTAGAAAGCTCATTAAAACCAGCAGAAAATCAGTCAAACTTAAATACCACTTTTTCTGTTCAGAAGTAAAAAATAGAGACACAGTAATATTTGTAGGTGTGCACGGATCATTACTTTTTAAGGTTGATTTCTTAATTTTTTTGGTTGATTTTTATTAGCTTTTTCATGTGTGGGTGAAATGAACACACTTCCTGTATTTTCTGCTATACAACATCTACAGTGCCAGATTAATTGATGTTTATCATTTAATAGAAAAAGGAAATTTTTTACTCATTACAGGTAAAGTGTTTTAAGCTGTTTCTGGTTACACACATACATGCATACATATACACAAGAAGACACACACACACTCACAGGGTGTACATATTTCAAGCTGTTTTTGGTTTAATATTCAACAGTTTGGTTTATAGCTCAGGAAAAATCTAACAACCAGAATTAAAAAAAAAAAAAAAAAAAAAAAAGTTCTGTAACAGAGCTAGTTAGTCAGTCAACTCGTATATCAAACAACTTTCTTCCATTTAAAATAACTGAAATAGATTTAATCCGTTCCAGCCCTGTGAAACATCCCCAAACCATCCTAAATTATTAAAAAGATGTTTTGAATTAAGAAACACACATTTATACTTTACCAATGCATAACAAAATATTTCAATTTCAGATTTCAATAAATATTAATGTAAAATAATTTTTTGGGAATTCTCGCTTTGGCATTTTAAATTCGCGGAGAATTTGATGCGCGTGATACTGTGTATTACAGATGCATAGTGTGTGCTGTACAGTAAAATCTCTCTTCTTCCATTTCAGCATCCGACTGCTGCCAAGAAATTCTTCTATGGTTCGTTCTTTGCAGTTAAGTACAAAACTATTTTCACTGAGAAGCAGTAGCAAGTCCCCATATGTATGTTCACAGCCAGCGCTCGCATACGCGGATCACGGGCTGTGCCTGGGCCTTCCGTCCACACAAAATAATATTAACAGTATTTAACAATTACTGTAAGTATGTTATTAAAATTATCTAGATTTAAGAATTTAAAACATTTTTACTATCACTTTTTTTCAAAAAGGACGCAAGAAGGAGTACAGCACACAAGATTGGACTTGATTCTGTGGGTAATACGTGAAAAAGAATGAGATGCAGATGTTGTGCTGCCCATACTGGACCTTTGTGCCAACGCGCCAACTAGCAGCAACCACTCGTATCTTGGAATTTCGCACGAATCTCAAACAAAAATACGGTCGCAAATAAAGTCGCAGCTCATATCTTAAAAAAATTTGTATGTTGGTCTGCTCATAACCCAAGGTACCACAGTGTGTGTGTGGTACACACACACGCACACACACACACGCTCGCACGCAGACATATATACACAAGAAGACGCACGCACACTCACGTCCTTTTGCTTCTTTACCCAAACAAGCGTGAATAACTTTAATACTAAGAAGGATATGTTGATGAAATCTGGAGTAAATACACTTCAGTTTGTGTGAAAAGAAAATGTCCAGCATGTACTTCTTTTCTCCTGATCAGGTGGTGATGGGGTATGCATGGAATTGAATCTTCTTAATTAAATTCGTTATCCAGTACGTTCACACCATTACACCAGTATGCTGATGCATTATACACGGATCGTTCCACAATTCTCAGGGTGAAATAAACTATGTCCCGTGCTGTATTCATGAGAATAACAGAGGGTTTTAATATGTCACTGCAGCAGCAGGCGATCGATGGAAACGGCTGGATGGGCACCGGCCTTCACTCCATCAGCCACAGATATTAGTCATCAGAAATCAGCACTATCCCTCTACTTACAATTTAATAATGCATCTGTCTTTTCACACAGACTGGGGTATATTTTATCTAATGTATGAGGTATATTTCATCACCAGAGCACCAAGGCACGCTATAGACAGGTTAACCCAACGGTCAGGTGACTGCCTCTCTGCACTTCTAGGTAATAGTAGGTTAAAGAGGCAACTCGGGTGTCATGAGTGTGAAAGTTTTAATAGAGACAGAAGCTGATACTCACTCTTGCAGGACTTGCCGTCACTGCCCAGGCTGAATCCAGAGCGGCAGCGGCATGTTCGGCTCTTGTGGCTGTTACCCAGCAGACAGATATCTGAGCAACCTCCAGGCTTTCGAAACTGATCGGGAGCACAAGCATGACTGCGTACTGAGATAACACACACACACACAAGCATGACTTTAATCACTTGCATACATCATGAATAAATGTCAATGTGCATTGGTACTGTTGACAGACTGTTAAATGTCCCATATGTCATTTTTCTTGTAGCGGCGGCTCACTCATGTTTGTGTGGGCTTGTTTATAGGCATAGCTCATATATATATATATATATATA
>BRDA01012483.1:22538-35520 GCA_036984385.1 Crenuchus spilurus | reverse complement strand
GGATGTTGAAGAGTATGTCCTGGTGTAAGCTTTCAATATTTGAAACTGGAAGAGGGTCAGGAGAGTAATGCCAACTCACTTTGATCTGAACCGTGGCCAGTTGTCTTTATGCCATGTAAGGCTAGCCTCTACAAGCACAAATGATAGTTTTGGTCCCATCAGTCATAGTTAGTAAATTTGGCACAAGCACATTTAAAAAGTTTGTTTCCTGTTAATTTTAACTAGAATTCCCAAGTAAATTTTTTAACAGTCCACCAACTGTAGAAATGATGCCTCTCACTGGGTAATGATTTTCTGAGGCTGATTCTTAAAGTATTTTTTCTGCACCCAGAACCAATCAGGTTTTTAGAAAAAAAAATGTACACATGCTTATTTATATACATCTGTGAAGTCCCATGCCACCCAAAAATAGATTTTTTTAAATTCACATTTAGAAGTCTCATTTACACATCTAAAATTACAAACAGGGTTCTAAATTAACTTTTTTGATTACCAGCCAGTGTGGCTGGTAACTCTCTAAAGTTACCGGCCAATCAGAATTTCCACTAGCCAAATTTTCTGCGGTAAAAATAAGAGAAATAAGTGCCACTGAATGCATTTGATCATTTTATTAACATTGTTAGCATGAAAAACACAACACATACCATAAAATATACACAGAAAGTCCAAACAGGTTTGGGATCGACCTGTCTGTCTGTCTGTCTGTCTTCAGAGCTCTGGCCCGGGATACCAGGTCCAGCAACAATATGCAGCCCAAAGTCAGTCTAAAATCCGCCCTTCAGAAGCTTAAACTAGCCCAAAATAAGTCTGTCGCACGTTTGAAGCAAATAGCAAAACAACTATGAGAGTATTTTGTTTATAATGGATTTATTATCAGTCATTAATAATATAACATTAGTGTTTATTAATTCTTTTATAACAGTTTTATATCCCAGTCAAGAACATTTAATAGTAACACAATTAGCAAAAAAAAATAAAAAAGGAACCGACTTTTTCATTTCACATTTGCAGTTGCAATCTGCCTTTTTCTCGTCATTAGGAACACTTTTAATCCATTACATCAAACCTTTTTCTTTTTCCCAGTCCTTGCAATACCCGTATTTCCCCTGTTTACCTGGCATATTAGCTAGCGACTGTCTTCTCTTCACCTTCTGTGTGTTTGTGTCTTTCTGTCTGTCTTTCTGTCTCTCTCTCACTGTTTGTCTGTCTGTCTCTCTCTCTCTCTGTCTGTCTGTCCCACTTTTCTTGTTGTTTTTTGGCAGCCGCGGTAATTTTAGTAGCCAAAAAAACGCATTTTCACCCGTGACGGGATTTTCAAACAAGCCCAAACTGCGAATCTGGCAACCCTGGGCCCCGTTTACTTCGCTTCTACCATGAGTTGCTCTCTGAAGTCTGTTCAGTGGTGTTAGCATTTATTTCCATGGTTTCTCGCGCTATTTTCACTACAAACTGTGCGCAGCCAAAGGGCGTTTAATGTCATGACGTAGCGTTAAGGCACATAGTGTTCATGGGAAATATAGGAAGTACTGCCAGTGGATAAATGACTGACAACGGAGCCTTATGTATCATGCATGTAATGCCTCTTGCATCACTAGCAAAATTGGCTAGTAAGTTTTTATTAACACCCGCCAAAATGGTTTTTTTGTTTTTTGTTAATTTAGAACCCTGATTATAAACATTCACTGTGATATCTATTACTTAAAAAATTAACCTATAGTGTTTCGTCTCAAATATGACTGATAAATATCTTAATATTAGTCTTAATACTGATACTGAGCTCAGTGATTTTAGTCTTCAGTTAGACTTTACTGCTTTATCTTTGATTATTTATGAATGGGTTTCAGTTCACCATGTTTCCTCTGTGTGTGGAAGGGGGTGAGCAGGCCTTGTGTTGAATCAGTGTCCTGCTGATGTCCATACTTGCAAACATGATTAATATAGGCATGACCTATTTTACAGCACATGCACATGAAATTGAGGATTAGTTAGAATGTAAGCTGAACTCATAATTTGTAGTTTTAAAATGACATTGCCAGCTTTTAAGCAGAACATTTTAACTTGAGAAATGAAAATGAAAGCTTAAGACAGTGAGTAATGACTGATTAATGAATGTAAATCATGTTTGGTAAAAACTGTTCATGGGAAAATTAGCTTAATACTAAGAGTTTACTAGTTTTTTTGTATTAAGTATACATTGTGCAATCTTATCATTTTGCACTTGTTCTGTACTGGTTGCAGAACATTAGTTTTAGAGTTCTTTGTTTGGGTTGTTTTCCATGCTCTACCTAATATAACAGAATAAACCTTTTTTTAATAAAACACACATTTAATGTGCATTATTTTTTCTCTGTTTTCCAGCTGTGGGGATCCAAATGAAACTGGAGTTCTTTCAAAGAAAGTTCTGGACTGCCAGCAGACAGGTAAACATCCTGACTCACTTTGGGGCTAAATAAAAGTGATATATTACAGAATTTAATAAATTAGTATTTAGCTCAGTCATCAGTAAGCTTAAAGTAACCGCATTAATATTGGTGTGACACCATTATACATATTATACAGAGGTTCAGAACTTATGGCACAGCAGCAAACATGCTTGGTCATGAGAATAAGCCCAAAATTTAATCAAGAGGCATTTGTCAATGTCAACCATAAGAAGATCACCTTACCAACAAGGACATTATGGTCAGCCTCCACAATGCATGCCACTCTTGACCAAGAAACCCAAGAAAGGTTGACTGTAATATGGCAGAAGTGTTCTGTGGAATGATGAAACTGCTTTGTGGTCCCATGCATTTGTCTGGCAGAAGAAAGGTGAGGCTTATGACCAAAATAATGTGGTCAGCATGGAGGTGGGTCATTGAAGATGGGGATTGTGCTCTTAATCTTGACCATGTGACTGGCATCATGGATTCACAGAAACACTGAGCTTTTCTGAGGAGCAGTGTTATGGCTTCTTTGGTAATTTGGTAATTATTGGAGTCTCCAGCAAGACTGTCATCCTAAACACGCTTCCAAGTCAACCAAAACTTGTTTAAGAAATCAGTCCTGGAATGTTCTGGAGTGGACTTCACAGGCTCCAGATTTAAATCCCATAGAAATTCTGAGAAAACGATTTCAGCATGGAAGCCATCCAACCTCAGTGAGCTGGAAGCTTTTGCACAAGAAGAATGGGCAAAGATTCCATAAGAGGTGTCAAGAGCTTGTCAGCGCATGCAGAACTGTTTTTCATTTAAACTCAGAATTATCTCAGCTTATCAACATTATTTGTATGTATCAACAACTATGAGTTCTTTGTTTACTGAGACGTATTGTTATTTATCTTCATTCATTTTTTTACATCACTGTAATACCTTATTGACACTGTAGAGTATCCAAACAATTCAGAGAGATCATGCTGGGTGAGCATCAGACTCATGTTACCTAATATACAGCTATTTTGTGGAAAATTCACACTAGACCTCAAGCAGCTTGGATTGTGTGTCTCTCCATTCTTCCTCCAGACCCTGACACCTTGATTTACAAAAGAAATGATGGTTTGATGAGTCCTGTCGTCTGCTGGTGTTGGTCCACTGTGTTAGTCCAAAGTCCAAAGTCAGACCAGTCACCTACCAGGATATTTTAGAGCACTTCATGCTTCCATCTGCTCACAAGCTTTATGGAGATGCGAATTTCATTTATCCAGCAGGACTTGGCACTGCCCACACAGCCAAGTACCAACACCTGGTTTAATAACCACAGTATCACTGTGCTGGGCAGTAAACTCACCTGATCTAAACCCCACAGAGCATCTATGAGCTACTGTCAAGAGGAAGATGAGGGACACCAGACCAAACAATGCAGACGAGCTGTAGGCCGCTATCAAAGCAACCTGGGCTTCCATACTCAGGCTGATCACCTCCATGCCACCTCAACAGTGCCACAGGCTGATCACCTCCATACCACCTCAACAGTGCCACAGGCTGATCACCTCCATACCACCTCAACAGTGCCACAGGCTGATCACCTCCATGCCACCTCAACAGTGCCACAGGCTGATCACCTCCATACCACGCCGCACTGATGCAGTAATTCATGTAAAAGGAGCCCCAACCCAGTACTGAGTGTATATACTGTACATACTGTTCAGTAGAACATTTATGTATTAAACATCATTGTTTGAACTGGTCTTATATAATATTCTAAGTTTTGAGATACTGACTTTTAGGTTTTCATTGGCTGTCCGCCATAAACATCAACATTAAAAGAGAAAAACACTTGAAATAGACACTCTGTGTGTAATGAATGTATGAGTCTATCACTTTTTAATTTGAAAAACTGAAATGAATTAACTTTTCTATTATATTCAAATATTTTGTATATGTATCTGTACTTAGAGACACAGTATTATTGATGTGAGCTGCAGTTACTGTGTATAATCACTGTATATAACTATGTGCATTACATTTGGATGTCTTTGAAATTTAATTTAAGTTCAGTTTAACTTGCAGACAACCTGTCTATCAAACAGCGGCAATCACAAGTTTATTACTAGCTGTTACAAAACTGTTTAGTTAAATTAAGCTGACAAAAGCAAAGCATAGATGATCTTTCTGACCACATAGATGATCATTTTAAGGCAGATTAATAAAGTTGGAGTGAGGTTAACTTAAATATTTCTTTGTGGTTCTTGCTGTAGTGTGCTGCACTGGATGGGAAGTGTTCCATCAGCTGTGACAACGATGTGAGTGTGTATGCTTCTTTCTCCTTACATCATTTTATCTTCCCAAATTATCCTTTATAACTTTTCTTCTGTAGTTCTTCTCATTCAAGAAAGAAAAGATCCAGTTATAGTGCACAGCTTTTAACAAAACATTGACATTTAGAGTTTTATTCAAATGTGAAAGGACTTCTATGAGTATTTTCTTTTTTTTTCTTTTTTTTAATAATTTATTTCTAGGTTTTTGCCAATTTTTATCTCCTTCCCAATGTAGTGGTAGCCAATTAGCCCCTCCCCTCCGTTAGGCCTCTCCCCATCACTTTGCACTGTCCCTGACTCTAGGAGGGTGCAGGCAAGCACAAGCCTCCTCCGCTGCGTGTGATGCAGCCACTGCTTCTTTTTGAACCACCGCTGATACACCGTCACTGGAGAGCCTAACGCGCTCGGAGGAAGGCACACAGGGTCCCCAGCTCTGATTGGACCAATCAGTAGACGCCTGAGCCAGCGGACATTACAATGTGAAAGTGATAGAGAGAGTGAGAGACACCATCTACCTGCCCAGAGAGAGCACTGCCAATTTTGCTCTCTTGGGCCCCGGCTGTTGATGGCAAACAGCATGACCGGAATTCAAACTCGCGATCCTCGGGTCATAGTGGTAGCGTCTTTACCCGCTGAGCCACTCGGGGCCCCTATATGAGTATTTTCTTAGTCAGTTGTACTGTTATATATTTTCTTTTATGGAATATAATTAATATTATTTATGTTTTATTATATCCCAACTGTTCCTCCCATTTATCTCTGCAGGATATCAACTGTTACCTCATAGACAACAATGGCTTTATCCTAGTGGCGGAGGACTCTTCTTTGGTAAGCTTTTTAAAGCACTGGGCAACAAGGAGATTTACAAACACATGCTGCAAAGATATGTCAAAGAGACATCAGAGTTAATACATCATGACTTCTATTTGATTTAGCTCTTTAATCCTGATAGTGAGTTATCCTTTGTTGTACAAAAGTCTATGTTGACTATACTGGTATATTTTGATATTGTTACATCTGTCAGGGCGCTGGCTGGATTTAAGCAAAGCTGCAGATATATGTGTGAGTGTGGGTTAATAAGACAAAACACAGCTTTAAACAGAGTACAAGTACAATGATAACCAAGAGTCATAAAGAGACATAGCTGATATGTCATGTCCACAAGTTGTCATCGATTTGCGATGGTAGGTATGTTATCTGCATGTTATATTCCTTCACAACCTTCTCAGTGCGACTCACCAGCTCTTCTAGTTGTTCTTTTGATGTGGCCAATAAGACGATGTCATCTGTATATCTGAGATTGTTAATAGTCCTTCCACCAATCTTGAATCCTCCCATAAATCCCTGTAGTGACGGACTCCTTGTCTCATGCTGAACCATGCTGATGTGTGATCGGCGGTCCTGACGGCTGCACACTGCTGACTGTACAAATTTCTCAGCAGCTGGATCAGGTGTGAGGGGAAACCCATCTCCAGCATGGTTATCCACAATTGGTCATGTTGTACCATGTCGAATGCCTTTGTGAAATCAGTAAAACAGAAATACAGTTCCTGGTTCCTTTCTCTTGCTTTGTGATCTGATCCCGAGTGCCTCTTCTTGGTCTAAATCCAGCTTGTTCTTGGGCAATCTCCCCTTCCAGCTTAGACTGCATTCATTTTAATATCACTCTCAACAAGATCTTGCTAGCATGTGAGACCAGTGCAATGGTCCTGTAGTTCTTGCACTGGAGCAAGTCTCCTTTCTTGGGCAGTGGGATGAAAAGTGATTGCGTCCATTCTTCTGGCCAGATTCCAGTTTCCCAAACTTCCATACAGACCTCATGGAGCTTATTCAAACACACAAATAAATGATTAAAAAAATCATACATTGTGATTTCCGGATTTGTTCTTTTAGATGATGTCTCTCACAGTGGACATGCACCTAAGATGAACATTTCAGACCCCTCCATGATTTCTAAGTGGGAGAACTTGCAAATTTGCAGAGTGTTCAAATACTTATTTTCCTCACTGTAGATAATAAGGAACACAATGAGACATGCAGACAGGGAACAGGTGCGGACTCTGATGAGCTGGGTGTGGCGGGGGCAGAACCAAGGTGGAGACATAAACGTAAACAAAACAGCTCACGGACATATTAACAAACAGACCGTAACCGTGACAACAAGATTAAGTTCTGTGATCTATAATGTTGATAAAAGTCCATTGCATATACTGCCAAGTAGATCATCTTGGTAAGTTATTTCACATATTTTATAAATGTCCGGTCGCTGCGCTCCTCCACTGAACGTCGCCTTGCTTTGCCTAACATTCACACAAAGCAATCCAGACTGTTCTCCTCAGTAGTTCCCAGATGGTGGAACAAGCTGCCTACCACCACTAGAGCAGAGGTGTCCCTCACTGGGTTCAAGAAACTCCTAAAATCCGAGCTCTTCAAAGAGCACCTGCTCTAGTGATCCCAAATACTCCCCATGAGTACTGATATGCACTCAGCACTCGATATCCAAATGTTAATTCTAGTATACTAGTACTAGTAAATACTAGTACAACTCTAGTATTTTTCGCATCTGTACTTTCCCACTATTGTAAGTCGCTTTGGATAAAAGCGTCCGTTAAATGTAATGTAATGTAATGTAATGTAATGTAATGTAATGTAATAAATGCTGCTCTGTCACACAATCTTCTGTGGTAGAAGGGTGAGGTAGGACATTGTCATTGCTTTTTCTATTCAGTTTCCCACTAGTTGTTGACAGTGAGCTTATAGACTTTAGTACATCTGTTTACTCTTTGCTGGAAGTTTAGCATATATTTTGCACACAGCATCATGGAACATGAAGAACTGCAATAGGAGATATTTAGTCATAGACAATCCCAATAAACACCATTAATCTCTAGAATATGAAATACTAGTCCATAAACATCCTTAATAAACACTCTATACACTATTGGAGATATTTGTTCATAAACAATCTCAGCATATACTATTACTCACTAGAATATAAAGTACAGTGGTAACCCTACTTACGAGTTTAATCCGTGCAGGAGCCGAGCTCGTTAGCTGGTTTGCTCGTTAGCTGGATGCATTTTCCCCATAAGAATACATGTAAAACTGATTAATCCGTGTCAGCCGGCCAATATACAGTATACTTTAATATGTAAATAATGTGTTTATATGGGTTTTTAAAACATAAACGAGACGACGACGCTCGTGTAGGCTGGCGGCTAAGGAGGACAGGAGGACGGGCGTACGTGTATGGCATGGTTACACTTATCATATGAAAAGTAAAAGTAAAATGTATCTAACTTTCTTGTTCACTACCTTTTGCTGTCTTTGTGTCACTTTCACTAGCACTTTCACTTTCACTGGACAGAGGTCAAAGGTAATGACTGACCTCTTCTTCTACGCTAGCATCTAGGGGATGCTACGACCGCCGCGCCCCTAGCGGTTGGCATACTTGAACTAATTTACGCTACTCGGTACTTGGAATTTTACTCGTTACCTGGAACAAATATATTCCAAGATCTTGACTCGTTACCTGGAATACTCGTTAGTAGGGATGCTTGTAAGTAGGGGTACCACTGTATATGTAAACATTTTTAAACTGTCAACTATGAGTATGTCTTTGAAACAGAAAACTGTCATCTTTTTCAACATTAGTCAAATAAGTGATGTAGCACTTATGTTAGCTCAGAGCACATGTCCCATGATGCCTTGTGCAAAATATATGCTAATATGTTAGCCCAATCTTTTGAGCAGTAGTGTATACAAATAATATGACGTTGGATGTTGTTTTATTAAACAGTATTCAATTGCATATCCTTACACTTCATAATTATGATACAAACCACCTTTTTACAGTATAATCACAGTGTAAGCATACAGATTAAGATGAAAGATCTTCTGAATATGTCTAGGATTAAAGGTTATACTGTACATTGAAACAGGACATATATAAAGAGAGGTGTCACTGTACTGCAGAGACTGTGTAGACTGTGATTCATTGCTTTAGACTCTTCTGAGAGCAGGTCTCAGTTATATAATCATTTACCACAGCAACCTCTCATGTTATTCATGCTGTTGTTCTATTTGTGTCTTGTGCGTTTGTGTGACAGACCCTATAAAATCACTCATCACATGTACAATCACCTGTTCTCGCACACATACACATACATTTTCTTATCTCTGTCACTGAGGATCATGTCATTGCTCAGACTGTCAGTGTGCTTTTCTCATTCATTCATTACTGCCTCCTCTCCTCTTCTAGCTGTGTTTGGTCTCAGCTCTATGTTGTGGTCTTTGTATTGACCTTTTCTTTCTTCTCCTTTACTGTTTTATCACCTCATCTGATTTCTACTTGTGATCTAAGACTCTTATTTTGTTTTTTGAATCTTTCAGACTGGAGTATTCTTTGGAGAGGCAGAGGGAGCTGTGATGAGCAAACTACTGGCCATGGGTTCTTTTAAAAGGTAATATATAACGATACTGAATCATATTCACTAAGCATTTTAAGTACATTATCAGTACATTTACTACTAAAAGTGCTACTTTTTACACTGATTTCTTGCTGGATTTATTAAACAGCATATTAAATATTATTTTTCTACCAACATTTCTGTATAATTGAGTTTAAATGTAAAGTAATTCTTTGGAGTTTAAATATGCAATGGTCACATAACTTTATTTCACTGAAACTGAGGTCAGCACTCTGACTTATAAAATATGACAATAAAATATGACTTTAGACTCTCGTGTGTCCCATTCTACAGTATAAGCAATACTATTTTTGGAGATTATACAGATTGTGTACACACATCTGTGATTTGAACCTTAACCCTGTGGAGTTGGTGTTCCCATTAGTGGCATGTAGCATATTAACAAAATTCTGTAAAATAAATTTGTATATATATATAAAGAGGAGCTTGTCATTCATATGATAATGACATGGTCATTCTGGACATCCCACTGGTGTGTTCCAGTGGCCAGGAATCTGTGGAATGTTGACAAACAAAGGCCTCTCACCTGAGGGTATTCTGCAAAGCAGGATTTCCAAGTTACCCAGATAGTTTAAGTCATATTTTGAGGACTGACCAATAGGGACGTCCTGCTGCTTTTTTCTCATTGGACATGTTCGACTTCGGGCTTGCATTACCTGGCTAAACTGAGAAAGCCTGCTTTGTGGAATACCCTGAGGTGAAGCTGAACGATAGACCTATCTTGAGTGTTTCACACCTATCTCATAAATATTCAATGTATTGTTAGTGGTTGAATGAAAACACAGTGTCACCTCACATTTGTTAAGCTTTTGAAATAAAACCACATACATTTTCTAAAAACTGTAATGACAATTGTGAAGCAGACACATTTTTTGTAACACTAACAAAAAAATACATTTAGATGGGTGTAATTTATGAAAAAGCAGCTGAATTCACTAACTAAAAGGGGTGTCTGTATATTTTTGGACTTTATGGATTTCATATTAATGTCTGGGCTGTATTTTTGAAGTAAGGAAGTAAATGACTTCAAAATGTGCAATATTAATTGAATTTCATTCATTCATTTGAATTAATATTGAGGAGATGGTAACTCTTAACCCTGAGTTAATTCAGTTATTGTCTCTGTTTTCTGTATTGCTTTTCTATAACTGTCTATATTCTCGTTCCCCTTTCTCTCGCTCTCTCTCACACACACACACACACAAAACATGTGCATATTTGCTTTGTTTAACACACACTCAGACATCTGGAGAATGGGGCCCTCTGCTGTGTGGTGTGGGTCGAGAATAGCCGCCGGCGATGGTCGGTGATGCTATTAGTGATGATTAACTGTGGAATGTGAGGAGCAGGAGGAGGAGGAGAGATTTTTCATGCAAGGCTGTCCACTCACGTGGCCAGATTACATCCTCACCCTCAGCCCAAACACTGACCAAACACAGTCACTCAGCACAGCTAACACACATGCACATACATACTCATGCCTGCAGCCTTAGTACTCTCTAGATAGAAAGAGACAGAGATGTTGGGGGTGGGGTGTAAGTCATTTTTTTTTATTACTGTTCTAAAATATTTGCCTGACCCCTGTTCAAGTACGATGCAAAATAAATTCTCATTATACACAACTGCACAGGTCAGCTGTGTTCTGTATTCATGCATAAATGATTCATGGCGTAATGTTTGACCATTGCAGGAAATGAACTATATTGCTTGAATAAGGAATTGTGTAATGGACTATATGGCATAAGCACATCATGAATTAAACATCATCTGACATAAACTTACATGAACATTAAAAATGATTATTAAATGATTATCGTAGAGGCTGTTCTTTAATTGCAAATGGCTGATGTAGCTTTTATGAAGAAAATTATGCTTATTATAATACACCTTTATAAATATTTATGTAGGGTTATGTCAGGCATCATGAAAAGCATTTTTAAGCTACAGTAAAGTGTTACCAATCATTCTTTACTGCAGTGATCATTAGAAATTCATTTTGATACTGTATTTTTCTTCAAAGACAGTCAATAAGACTATAATTATATATAATATATATTATATATTATTTATAATAATTAAATATAAATACAGTATATTATTTTATTTTTTATAATGACTAATTTAAGAGGCATTAGTTTATATTGGTCTAAAAGGAATGGTGAGTAAATTATGAGTAGCCTAAACCCAAGAATACTCAAGGAGGAGAGACATCTGCACAGTAACATTTTAGTCATTGAAGCAATGGTTCACCCAGGTTACCTACTTACACAGTATCCCCCCTTACATCACATGCAGTTGATCAGCCAAGACATTTTGGAATTTGGTGTCCAAATTTAGCCTCTTTAACTTAGAACTGGAGCGGTGATGCTAACTTTAAAAACAAATATTCAAGAAACTCTGTAGTCTCCAAAGTAGGGCAGTCATTTCTGTAAAACTGTGTAATTTACTGTTTTAAACTTACTGAGTTTTAAATATGAAGTAAAACTCCTGTCTGAATGACTGCCTGTAGAAATGAGTTTTTATTTTTATTTATTTATTTATTTATTTTTCTAAATAAATTTTTTTGTTAATTTTCTCCCTTTCCCAATATGGTAGTCGCCAGTTAACCCAATCCATTAGTGGGCTCTCCCCATCACTTTGCACTGTCCCTGACTCTAGGAGGGTGAAGACATGCACACGGCTCCTCTGCTGTGTGTGATAAGGCCACCGCCTGTTTTTGAACTACCGCTGATACACCGTCACTGGGGAACCAATGCGCTCAGAGGAAAGTTCAGGTCTCTAGTTTTGAATGGACCAATCAGGAGACGCCTGAGCCAGCGGACATTGCAATGTGTGAGTGATAGGGAGTGAGAGCGCCATCTACCTGCCCAGAGAGAGCACTGCCTATTTTTGCTCTCTTGGGCCCCAGCTGTTGATGGCAAACAGCATGACCGGGATTCAAACTCATGATCCTCTGGTGATAGTGTCGGCACCTTAGCCTGCTGAGCCACTCAGGGCCCTTTTATTATTATTTTTAATAGTTAATAACATGAACCTAAACCTGAACCTAAAACCTATTGACTAGTCTGTCAGACCTTCATTAAAATCTGGATACAGTTTGAGCTGGTTGTGAGAAGTGATTGTGAATGCAGCTCCTGGGCTGTTTGACTAATGGCTTCTTCTGTTTGTTAGTGATGTTTGCCTCACAGCTCCAGTTCCAAAATAAAGAAGCAAAATTTTTACTTTTGATTCAAAATTTGGGATTTACTTAAAATTTTCTTATGCTAATTATGTAAAGCTGCTTTGTGACGTCTGTTGTAAAAAGAGCCATATAAATACATTTTGATTGATTGATTGAAACATGTCTTGGTTGATTGATTACATATGGTGTGGAAAAGTATGTTAATATTTTTGAGTTAACAATTACTTTATTGGTTAGCTTTAATGATTAGATATGTCTATTTAATTCAAGAATAAGTACAGAAGAACAGACCCTTCAGTTGATATTCTGATAGATGTGGGATATATTAACAAGTTCTGCTGCAGTTTAGGCCAAAGGTAATGTACTAAACCTCCAAAGAGAGATGTGTGACCAATCGTGAAGCAGTACCAATACTATACAATTATACCAAGAAAGTTTGTGAACCTTTTAGAATTGTATATATTTCTGCATAATTACAACCTAAAACATCATCAGTCCTAAAAGTAGATAAAGAGAACCCAGTTAAACAAATGAGACACAAAT
The DNA here is from genome assembly GCA_036984385.1 of Crenuchus spilurus. Classification (NCBI taxonomy): domain Eukaryota; kingdom Metazoa; phylum Chordata; class Actinopteri; order Characiformes; family Crenuchidae; genus Crenuchus; species Crenuchus spilurus. Next base: position 22,571 of record BRDA01012483.1, on the reverse strand, counting down.
ATTATACTTACTCATTTATTTATTGAGGAAAAT
>BRDA01012483.1:10288-22438 GCA_036984385.1 Crenuchus spilurus | reverse complement strand
TGGGTTCTCTTTATCTACTTTTAGGACTTGTGTGAACATCTGATGATGTTTTAGGTCATATTTATACAGAAATATAGAACATTCTAAAGGGTTCACTAACTTTCACGCAGCACTGTATACTGAAATTAAACACAAAATTAAGTTGTAAATAAACATTAATAACAAAAATGGAAGAAGTTACTACTCAACTCTGGTAACAGAGCAATACATATCAAAAGTAGAGACATAAACAATAGAGGAATCTATTACCTAATATCAACATTTAATATCAACATTTCATTAAGCGTATGCTGCTATAATGAAAGAAAGAAGGTCAGGAGGTAAAGACAATGGTTTCCAGAAGCATGCGTATAGCATCTCTAGGCTAGCCCAAAGCCGAGGTTGTTAATCCCATCAGTTCTGAGGGATTAGGTGTAATATCATCTGCTCTGTGTAGCAGTTCTGCCTCAGCGTTCTGCTTCCGCCAGGTCAGAACCTGTCCTCAGGCTGTGTACAGAGCGGTGTCAGACTCCAACAACCCAGACGCTGCTCACACACACTGGTCTGTGCCCCTTAAATCCCCCAAATCCCTTCCATACATCTGCCCTGTCAGTCAGGGCACACACACACACACACACACACATGCACAGATATAATCATTTACATTCATGTACAGAACTACTGACCCAAAAGTAGGAATTAAGAACTAGTTACTGTTAGAAAATCATTTCAGTAGAACATATTGATGTACAAGGTAGAAATTGTTATAAATTAAAATTCTTGAGTTAAAATCTTTAAAAATAAAAAAGAAGAAAGTCCTAACATGTTTTACAAAATTTCTGTTTATTTATAAATTTGAAGATGCTTCCACAATGACAAGGGCAGCAAATGTGAAATTGTGAAAATAAATAAACAAATAAAATTAGTTTTCTTTTGAGTGCAAATGTATTTAAATAAAAATATCTAGGATTCACAAACACCCAACCTTCTGAAAATATTCTGTCAGATTACATACACACACATACATCAGGACAGATATTTATAGTTGTCAAACGATATTGAAATACATTCCTAGTTAGTGGCTATATATTTTAAACTGATCAGCCACCACATTAATAACTTTATAACATTAATATAGCTCATGAGTGCATTGTGAAAATGTTCATTTGTGTTTGTACTTTAATTCAAAAAGCTAAACTGTCATATATGTGATATTAATTACACTTAAAGTGACGTATTTCAGTTTTCTGCTTTACTGGTAATAATGTTTGAATAGTAATTTACTGAAGCTCAAAGGTTCTGTGTTTTTATGAGCTTAAAGCCACACTGATCAACAATAAAACAAGCTTGAAATGTCACACTCTAAATGAACTGAATAACATTTCTTGTAGGGGTGCAGGAAAAAATCGCTTCGAGCTCGAATCGCGTTTCTCACATTGAACGATTCAGAATCGATTCTCGTTTTCAAAAAATCAATTTGTTTTGCGGGTGCGGATGTGCCTTCTCAGCAGAGTTGCCAGGTTCACAGTTTTCACGCCAAATTGGGCTTGTTTGAAAATCAAGTCGTGGGTGAAAATTCAAGGGTGGCAGGGTGCGTTTGTTTTTGGGCTACTTTTGAAAGGCGGGAAAACGTGTATAAGTCGGCATTAAGGAAGTTTGAATACAACACTAACAACGAAAAGAGAAAACAGTCACTATATAATATGCCAGGTAAATGGGGAAATACGGGAGGTGGTATTGCAAGGACTGGGAAAAAGAAAAAGGTTTGATGGCCTGATAATAAATCCCTTGTCATGTCATGTCATGTCATACGCCGTCATCGCTTGGCGATGGTAGGCTGCACAGACGAGTCACTTCTCTCCAATGCCATCTGTCTCTGGTTGCTTGTAGCAGGCTAGCACCTGATAATCCAGTCCATGTCTTGTTGTTATCCATCCAGGTTATTCTTGGTCTTCCACGTCTTCTGACTCCCTCCACAAGTCCAGTCATAACACTTCCCTAATACATCCCTTATAAACAAAATACTAAGTCGTACACTCATAGTTGTTTTGCCATTTGCTTCAAACGTGTGACAGACATATATTTTGGGCTAGTTTAAGCTTCTGAAGGGCGGGTTTTAGACTGACTTTGGGCTGGATATTTTTGTTGGACCTGGCAACCCTGCTTCTCAGCCACCGTAGTGCTAGGCAAAACAAGGAAGCAGTGTGGGCTACGTACAGGCATGCAAGCCAAGCCGCAGTCTTTGAAAGCAACCATTTGGAAACACTTTGGATTTTACCGTCAACCCGGCCCGGGTCAGAAAGGGCTTGACGTGACTTATGAGATTTGCAGAGATTGCAACGGTAAAGTAAAGTATTTCGTTTCGATTTAAAAGAATCTGAAAAAAATTGATTTGAGACCCCAAGAATTGATTTGCTCAATTCCCAAAGATTTGCAGCCCCGTTATCTTGTAATATGCTGAAGTGATGGTCTGTGATATTAAATGGTAAGCTAGATGGTAAATTAGATAACATGATGGAAGCTTTAGAATAATATGCAGGCATGACAACCTGAACCAGTTTGGCAAAGGCCAATTAGTTTTGGCCAGATAGAAGGGTCTGAGCATCTCTGAAGCAACAAGGCTTGTGAGGCACACAGTTGCCTCCAAATTCCCCAGATCTCAGCCTGACTGAACATTTGTGGTGATGTGCTGTTGTCTGTGGCAGCTCCACCTCACAACTTAAAGGATCTACTGCTCTATGCCAAAAAGACTGAAATTGGTATCAATCGCAGAATTTTTGTGTTGGTCATACATACAGAATCCACCCTCCTCACTCACTCTTTCCTAGCCTGGGGGCTGGCTTAAAAGAGGATATCCTCTCTGCACACACCGTTGTTTAATACACTCTCACACACAGCACACAGGGATGCCTTTTCCATCAGCACATTCACACTGTGGGAATGGATTCAATGTGCAGACTTCTCACCTCAAGCCTGAACTCTCCCCTGGCTTCACATACAGGGTTTCTCTGTCTCTCTGACTGATGAACCATTTCCCATCTTACAGCTCACTGTCTGATTGTTGGCCTTGACCCAGACACTGTCAAAAGGATCATATGTGTGCAGGTGCTTGTTGTGAATGGATTACACATACAGTCTAATGCAAAAGTTTGGAAACCACTTGTTAAACTAAGCCTATTGTCAGTAGGGAATGCATATATACTGTATAAGTGTTTTAACTTGTTGGCTATTAACTTATTTTCATAATCTGTGCTGGGGTGTCCAGACATTTGTGTTAGACTGTAGAAATGTAGAAACTTCAAGTGTGTGACTGCAGTCTTAAAATGAATCCCTGAATAAGCCCTGAATGGTTTAAGGGTCTCACCAGTGATACATTTAAAGATTTTAACTCAAAGTCTGTACATTTTCTTTTGACCCTCACATGTATTTTTGTAATTTAATGAGCATTTCTACTTTCTTCTACTTGTCTTTCTTTCTTTCTGGCTTGCTTGCTTTCTCTATCAGGGTGACTCTGTATGATTATCAGGCCATCTGCAGGATCTACGCAGAAAGCAGTGATGGTTCAAACAGTCTGTTAGACGTGAGCATAAAAGAAATATCCAAGAATTCATAATAAAGCTTATGAATGCAGTAATGTGTTCATAATGCTGGTATGATGCCTGTGGCAAAGTGTTTGTGAATGTCACTTTTCTCTTTCTACGTTTATTTCTGTTTTTTTTCCTCCGCTCGTCCTCTCTGTTTTTATCTATACTGTTTTCCTCCATTCTGCTTCTCTCTCTCTCTCTCTCTCTCTCTCTCTCTCTCTCTCTCTCGGGTGGTCTACCCACACAGTGATGAGGGGAAGCCACATACATCCGTGGAGCTTCAAAAATCTGCACCGCCGTGTGTGTGTGGGAGTGCATGTGCATCAGTGTGTGGCACACATCCTTCACTCCTAATCACCCCTCAGTATTTACTGCCTGCCTGTGTGTCCATGCAGCCGCATGCTCCCCATGCTCTTCATATTGTTGTTTACTGTTTTCCGCTTGTTTTTTTGACTGATGGCTTTCCTCTTCCCCGCAGCCATACTTTGCCTTCTTTGCGACTGTCAAGTGGCTGCTGACTGAGCTTGTCATGTAAGAAAGCAATATTTTCTCCATTAATAATGAAATATTCCCTGCGTTTTGGCAGTGACATCTTCCAAACGTTTGTAAATTAAGGAAAGCCTGAAGGAGCTTAACCAGGGGAATCACTGAGGAATCCCTGGGCTTACAGCCCGTGGGTGGGCTGACGTCAGATTTGTATTGCATTTTCTATTGTTTTTCAGTTCTGTCTGTGATGTTTATCTGAGTGAAAATAAAATGATAAATGAATATTTGTATTTTATGATATGCCGTGCAATTGTTAGTTGTGTTTAAAATGGGAAGTGCACATGTTCTCTCCTCTCTATCTTTTCCTCTTTCCTTCTTTTTCTCAGTTCTCACCTCTAGCTTTCTTCTTGGTTAACAGATTTCTGGTGGAGTTCAACTTATATAGCTGGTGGCACTCTGATTTCACAGCCAAAGGTATGTTTCTTTGTTCTTCATAGAACTTGTGTTTTTGCCATTAAACATAAGAATAAATACAAACTAGAAAAGGAAAGTTCATGAACGAACTTTGAAATTGGTTTGAAAAAAAGTTTTATAAAAACATTGAAAAGTTTAGAAATAGGTAGAAAATTGTCACTTTAAATATAAAAACGTGATGACTAAATCTAAGGCTACTTTAAGTCAAAGTTCATTTCGTTGTTGCCTTAAATTTGTAAAAAGTAATGGGTGTTAAAATGGGAAAAACTGCAATAATGTTGAAAATAATTAATAAAAAGCTAAAAAGCTTTAAAAGTAGTTTGCTAGGCAATAACTATTTTATTCCATGCAGTTGCTAAGGTGTTGCTACACCGTTGCTATGGCACTGAATGCTGTTGCTAAGGCACCCAAGACTGTTGCTAAGGCACCCAAGGCCGTTGCTATGGCACCCAAGGCCGTTGCTATGGCACCAAAGGCCGTTGCTATGGCACCCAAGCCAGTTGCTAAGGCACCCAAGGTGGCTTCTAAAGTGTTGCTTAACAAGTGCAATAGTAAATCACTTGTTGCTAGGTTTATATTGATAAACCAGTATGTAAGTGAGGGTTGGGATTACCATTGCCCTGTCAGAAGTGTATGAAAATGCTTGAACTACACCCTCCGAACAAACACCCATTACTCAGAAAATATAGCTTGTTTGAGAGAGGACCCTTTGCCCATCACTGAGATATAAAAGTTATTTAGATAGATGAAGGGGTCTTTTTCAAGCCAATTTAATAAAAAAAATTTCATTAGAAAAAGCAAATTACAAGAACAGGTTTGGTTCCTGACTTGTCTCTTCACTCCAGTTACTGCATAGCTTTGTTAAACTTCACCAGCAGAACACCTGATTACTTTAATGAAGTATTGATTAGCTGAAAAAGGTACTGGATGCAAATTATAAATACTGGTGCTCAAGGACACTTCAGTCATGACCTGCCCAGGGATCGAACTAGCGACCTCCAGGTCACAAGATCCTTAACCACCATGTTTGAACCAAAACATACATACACATTTATTCTGAGTGTTAGTGATAATAAATAGATGCTTATTGACAAGATAAATAGCTTTATTACATCTAAATATTTTATTTTATTTTTTGCATAATGTGAGGTTAGCAGATGTCATTTACATATTATGAAAACACATGACACATGAGCTACCGTGTCTGACTTTACATCCACACGGTAGTTGTGTCTTAATAGGGTGGACAGTGAGTGGACAACACACACTAACACATTACCACCATGTCGGTGTCACAGAAGTGCTTAAAATAATCCACCACCCAAATAATACCTGCCATGTGCTGGTCCTGATCATTGAAGAACAGGATGAAAGGAGATAAAAAAGAGAAACACATGGACAGCCTGTAATTGTAGAACTATAAAGTGCACCTGTATGGTCACTGATAACATGAACAGTGACTGTAGATACAAGGTCTGTGTACCTAATGAAGTGGCCAGTTAGTGTATATGACTCTTCAGAATGCTGCAGAATGTTCAATGGATTTGAATGGGCCATCATTATTTCCGGGGTTTCTGTATTTTGTGATAATGCAGACTGAAAAACTGCATGATGGCTGCCATTGGCTTCTGATTAATATCTATCATATCGTTCTGCAAGTAATCTGTTCAGTTACTGTAATTTGGGGTATTTGATTCTAATAGCCAGTCTGGTTACAGTGGCAATTTGGTGACATCTTGCAGAGAACAATATTCAAAATTTATGGAGAGTGCAGGAACTTGTGCACTGGTGGCAAGTCCAGTTTTCAGAAAAGAAATGAAAAATATATCAATAAATATACTATTAAAGGAAAAAATGTCATCAATAAATAGAAAACTTTTTGAAACTAATTTGCAGCAATAATGTAGTTTTATTTTGTTTTATTTTGCTTGAATTTCTTTTTTTTCCTCATACAGAAACAAATACATGACAATACATTCATCAAAATGATATATATATATATGGTGTGAAGTTTGTTTTAATGTTTTACCAAGTAGCTATCTAATAAGCAACATAATGTATAGCCTGCTGGTCAGTACTGCAAAAATAAATCACTTTAAAGTGAAAACTCCTGTCAGAATTGATCGATTGATTTTCTATTTTATTTATATATATATATAATATGGGGAGAGAGAGAGAGAGATTTGATTTTCAGTTTTTGATACTTTTTGACATTCAAAAACAGAATAAAGTCCAGATTTAAACCTGTTGACACCCAATGTAAATTGACTGTAACTAATACAACTAGTGTATCTCCAAAAATGTAATATAGTGAAAAAGTTTTAATTTAAAAAGGATATCGTATATATGTTTTATTTATTACATATAAAGTGGCATATTTGACATATATGTCCAGCGTTTTGTTTTAATGTTGATACTCTTTGAAAAGTAATTTACTCAAACTTTGAAATATTCTAAATTGATGAGAATCTGGATTTCTAAACCATACAGGTCAACATTAAAACAAAAAAACACTAATGAATGTAATGTGACAGTTTTCCTTTTTGAATTAAATTGCAAACAACAATGAACTTTTTGACATAATTCTAATTTGTTGATGTGGCCCTGTATAGCGAGTAGCTCTGAGATTTAAAAATTCATCCTCAGAATATAAAAAAACACTGTAGCCGTCAGCCTCTCGTCATTGTACACACTGCTGGTCAAACCAATCTAGTGCACAGGCACACGTACAAAAGTCTTGTGTGTTTTCAGTTCATAGTGATTACAGAAATACACTTACAGGAAATTCATAAGGATAACGATGCCAAACGCCTCCCCTCAGCTGACCTGTACACACGTGCATGTGTGTGTGGCTCTGATGGCTGTAGAGCGAGACACTTTATGATCTGTGAAAAGTATGTTTTAAGAAGCAATATCCGCTTCGTAATAACACAGACATTTCTGCCAAGGTGAAGCACTTTAGGCCATAACTTATTTCACAGCATGTTCGTCAGTTTCTGTCTTCCTCCATCTGAAAAAAATAGTATACAGGGCATTAAAATATCAATAAATCCTCAGAAGCTTGACTCAGCCAGTTGACTACTTTCCTGAAGCATATCTCCATTATAAATAATGTAAATCCTGTGTAGCACATGCACACACACACACACACACACACACACACACAATGATCCAGAGGCTGCAACTTCACATACACGACTAACAAAACCTTATAATTCTGAGATTGATACATTTATATGTTTCATTTTGTTAATGTAACTAGATTTTATTATTTTTATTTATTATTATTATTTATTAGGGTCTCTGTTGTAATGTAAAGGGCACTAGCATTTTAAATGTTAAGTATAATAGAATATGAAGAAGACGATAAAGAAATACTGCTACACTTACAGTGGATCATCACTGTTCAATACAGAGTACATTAACAGTTTTTAGGGCCACATTCATTCATCAGAAATGAAAAGTACTCTTTCACTGTTGTCTTACACATACCACTGACTGCTACTACTCTACTCATTTACCTGTAGATCAGAGTTCAATACAGAAATGTGATCCAGACCAATAAAACCAACAGCCAGGCAAATCTGTCGTGCTCACAGAGCTGAACAAATCCATGCCTCAGTTCAGATGGAACGTGGCAGCAGTACAGTGAGACAGCGCTGACTTTTAAAGATCTAAATTTAAGCCTCATTCCTCTCTTATAATCTACTTATAGAGTGTATTTACCCTGTGTTCTTATTAAAAAAGTGAAAGAAGCCTTGAATAGGCCTGTGTTGGAGAAACTACATAAGGTTATTTGGGTATACCTTTAAAGCTAATATAACAATAATAATAATAATAATAATATTATTATTATTATTATTATTATTATTATTATTATTATTATCATTATCATTATTATTATTATTATTTTTATTATTAACTATTCATGTAAAATGTGTAAGATTATATTATATGATTATGTTTATATTAACAGTATACAAATATATACCTTTATAATTCTAAATCATTCATTGTATTACATTATTATATTATTTTATTATTAAATATAATTATTGTTTCTACACATATTGATAGATAAACCATCACTGATAGAACTTAATTTTTATTGTTGCTAATTTTATTACTATTTATACAATAAAAAGTTTTTCAGTTATGCTATAGCCAGATTTTTGTCACAGCTCATGTTTCATTCTTGTATGTAGAATTATATGATGTACATTTAAATAAATATTGTATATATAATTACATACTCACATACAAAGATCAAGAAAAGATGTGCTTGCAGTTATCCTTGAGAGCACTAGGTGGCATCAGTACTAAACAAACATGCTTCTGATTGCCTTTGGCTGGGAACTCAGTTCAGTTGTCATATACTTAGAGCTGTTTCTGCATGATGGATTGCCTGAGACACTGATATTCCCACTTCCAGAAAAGTAGTTGGAGGTCATATAATTTCTCTCTCTCTTTCTGTCTCTCCCTTGCGTGCTCTGTCTATCTAGGTATTTAACCATTTATCTCTGTCCTTCTTTCATTCTAGCTCAGAGAGATGGTCGGACTATGTTGGTCCCGTGTGATACTGAATACCCAGCGTTCATCTCAGAGAGAACCATTAAGGAAACCACAGGGAACATTGACTGTGATGACTGCATAAAGTAGGTGGAATTCCAAACAAGCTAAATAAAAAGAAGACTCCATCTCAGACTTCATTTCCAAACTATTACCAAATATGTCTCAGTTTGTGTGTTCATGCATGTTTATGCTGTGGGGACCAGTACCTGTTTACCTGTTTTGGGGGCCTCTCCTCTTAGACCACAAGTTATTAATTAATTTAATGAATTAATAAAAACAAATTCAACTTTAAGGTGAAAACAGGTTTTAAGGTTATGGTAAAGTTTGGGTTAGGCTTAGCATTAGGGTTTGGGTCGGGGTAAGGGTTACGGTAATGGTAAAGGGTTAATGTAAGTGTGTGTGTGTGGTAGTGGGTACTGAAATGCCTACATACACCTCCATTTAGAGGCATTACCCTTAACTATTTAAAATGGTATCCAGCACAGTTTGTGTATTTTGCCTGTAATTTCTGGTCTATTTTGTGGAAATATTATACACTCATATCCTCAAACGTCTACTACCTTTTTTCCTATCTGCACACACGGGCTCCCACTTTAAAACACAACACCTCGGCTGATACCATATAATAAACATAACAAGCTTTTATTAACTTGCCCTGACATTTTGATCGCTGGACTTGTCGAGGGCCGAGATGCCAAAAATCGAACGCCGTGGTTGTTTTTTCAGCGCAGAGGCTCAAAGCGAACAGACCACTTTTGTCCCAATTCAGCCCATATTTCACTTTTATTGCTTCGACTGTGCAGAGAAAAAGCAAAACACAGAAATGCAGAGGATAGCTTTACAGTATGATTAAAAGACACATGTTTTTATTAAAGAAATGATTTGGAAGGAAACTGCTCTAGTAGTATAATATACGAGACTGTTTGGGGTGGGGTGGGGTGAGGGAGAGGGAAGAGAGGAAAGAATAGAGTTAGTTCTTTTTAATAATGACCAAAAAATGTATGTATTGCCCATTTCCATATTTTACTCTCTACTTGGGAAAATTTGGTGTTCTTTAACACTCAAATAGCATCCTGGTAGGCCTACTGTGTACATTACCCATTATAGGTTTGATTTGGTGGTATCTAGCAAAATATTTTAATACTAATGGGAATTCCCAGTGCATTTTATCACCTTACTGTGGTGTCAGCTCTTATACCTTTCAGCTGCTTAAAGCACCTCTGGAGCAAAAGCTGTGCTGTAACAGTACTTTGTAAAAGAAAATCATTATTAATGCAAAATCTACTAAACCTGTTGAGTGCTGTAAAATAAACACATTTCTTTCTCTGATTTGAATAAATACAAATAAAGCCTTAAAAATGCAGACTTATTATTAATTAACTACTATGAAATTGTCTGTAGTACATTATGTATACATAAAAATAATATTGTGGAAAAAATCATTGTCTTTAATAATTTAATTCAAAAAGGTAAACTGTTATATTCAGTACAGTTCAAGCCTTTTTTTTATGTGCTGCTGATGATCAGTATGACTTTTAACTCAGAAATCCACAATCTCACATTATTAGAATATTTAATTTTTAATTAATTTTTACATTTTTATTCAAACAGTACCAGCAGTACTAGATATATCACTTAATGTTGACCTCTTTAAATTAGATTCTGTAAGAAAATAACTTTTTCACGCTATTCTAATTTTTGGAGATGCACTAGTAGTTCAAATGTGAAATATCCCTTTTGAAATTTTTGGAGTTTTTTCATAGACCGTGTATTTAGTTAACTTAAGTCAAATGATGTGTGACTGTGAATTGTTGTGAAACATCTTCTATTATATATTATACTTGATCATCATCTTACATTGTAAAGCAGTCCCAAAGCAGCAACTTTGACAGGAATGCCCCTGAGCTTTGAGATTCCAACCAGTGCCACCACAGCCAACGACCCGGAGTGATTTCAAAGAGCCCATCTGGCATCAGTATGGATCATTCTCTGCCTACAGTAGACCACAGCTCAGCATGACCACCAGCCTCTCTACGTTCACACATTTACAGCCAATGGAAAGGCTTTTGTCAAATATGGCCAAAAGCCCCACCCACACAGGCCTGTATCCGCTCGACCTCCCAAAGGCCCATAGAATATGACGCAGCTCTAAAATCAAGGTAATCTGTTTAAGTGTATCTGCCCCCCAGGCTAAGATTAGCTTAATCTTGTTTGGATGAAGGAAATTGATTAGAAACACACACATACTTGCAGACACATACATCTGCAGAATAAAAGGTGTTTGAGAGTTCAGACTGTCAGCTCTATTAGGCACAAATATCTTTTAAACAGAGCTTTGAAGGTAAAGATGCGAGTGAGACGGAGAGAATGAGGGTTATTTAGTCTCGTAGTTATGTTGACTGATAATTTTATATTTATTACCTGTTTCATGCAAGTTTAAATTTGAACTCAAATGTGACATTAAGCCACCTATTTAGACCCACATGATCTATGATTCTTTATATCTTTTTCATTAGTTGTGATTTAATCGTTCCATATCTTTGTATGGATTTTATGATGTGTTTTATTGTTTTTTTATTAGAGTTATGTATCATCACTGGTGTAACACAGCTTCATCTCTGAAACACAAAACATCTTTAAAGGAATGCTTTGCTCCAAATTTATATTTACACTATTTTCCACTTTCCTCAGATGTAGTTGATTATCCAAGACATGTTTGGAGTTCAATTTTGGTTTCCTTTAGTTCAGAAGTGAAGCTGTGAGACTAATGCTGCTAACAAAACCCAGGAACTCAATAGTCATGTAAACAGGTCAAAATACATCACAGAAAATGTCTCTCAGCCTGCTCAACTTGCATCAACATCTTAATAAAGGTCTTACAGACTTTTTGTGGTTTAAAAACCTGCAATCTCTGTAGATCCAACAACACACAGTCTTCTCACAGTCTAGTACAGTGGTACCCCTACTTATGAGCATCCCTACTAACGAGTATTCCAGGTAACGAGTCGAGATCTCTGAATATTTTTGTTCCAGTTAACGAGTAAAATTCCAAGTA
>BRDA01012483.1:0-10188 GCA_036984385.1 Crenuchus spilurus | reverse complement strand
ATATGCAGGCTTGAAGAACTGGGCCACTTTGCCAAAGGCCAAAAAGTTAGGTGAAACAGCATTTAGCAATGCTTGTGATGTGCTGCTGGACCACAGAAATGAGTCTGTGGACAGTGGCCTCTTAATTCAGTCAAGCTTCTGTGGGAAGTGCTGGATCAGCAAGTGCAATCTGTGGCAGAGCCACCTCACAAATCACAGGATCTGCCGCTAATGTGTTGATACCAGATGCAGTAGGGCAGCATCACAGACCTTGTAGAGTCCATGCCTCATTGGGTCAGAGCTGTTTTGATGGCGCATGGAGGAAATTAGCCATATTAGCAAACTGACTTTAAGGTCACATCAAAACCGTTTTGCCAGTGTTACGTAGTGTTTATATAGATCTGTGTGTGACCCAACGTCCTCACAAAGTATAAAAACAATTCCACATGTATGTGTCGTCGTTCAGAGCCCCACTGTGTAGCACATTGAGGCACATGATGGTCACACACCTGTGCTCTTGGTTGTCCTTATTCTCCTAAGAGTGCAGTCAGAAGGGGGATGTGGGTGGTTTATCATCAAAGCCCTTTTACAAGCAGTATAAACTTTCTGTTACAGCCGCTGTGCCCCTATCACAATGATATACATCAGCCCTCCACCACCAGCATTTATAAACCCGATTTAAGTGCACTCAGCCTTTCAGAGGAATGTGGAGAGAGACGTTTAACTCAAACCTTAAAGCACTGATCCAGCCCAAAAATATGGATTTACAGTCTCTACGCTAAGTATTGATCATGTTTTAGGGCCTCGCTCTGCCTATGTTTAAAACCAAGAGCGTAATGGGCCACTTTAGCTTTAAGACTATGCATTAATGCAGAATAAAGTAGTATTAAGTTTATATCAGACTTTTAAGTTAAAGCTGAGGTCATGCTTTGGACGAGGAACCTGGGTTCTGGGTTGAATGAAAGCGTATTTACGATGTTTGAAATGTGGCTTAAACACTCAGCGTGAACCTTTGATAAAGTAGAATTAGGTTTATATCTCAGCTTTAAGGTAAAGCTAAGTGCCTGATGTCCTGGCTTAGACAGAAGCACTCTTCTGCGTACACAGTGCATGTATGATGTTTGAAATGGGAGATATGTGTAGTTTGTATTTAGGTTTACGCTGCGTAAGCCTACAAAAACAGGCCATAACTTCCTTTGAGAAGGTTTGACAAAGTTGTCCTGAGCACTGTGAGATATGAATAGTTTATAATGTCTGCGTTATATCCCTCACCTTGACATGCTCACAGGGGACTTTTGCTGATGTTGGAAGACTAATAAATCTTAAAAGATTGCATAGTTTTACGATTAGGCTTCTATCCGACGGTGGAAATGTAATTATTAGTGTGAGGTGAAGGGGTAAAGGCCAGCTGATTACTTCTTCAAGAAAAGGACTGCGACTCTATTTATTCACGTGTGCGCCTGCTTCTGCTCTGTCTCTACCTGGATCTGCTTTGTGTTTCATCTTTGGCTCAAGTCTGATTCATTCACCCAGCCATTAACGTCACTGAAGGCACGGATGGTTTTTGTGTGTGTTTGTCTGTGTATATTCAAATGTGTGTGTTTCATTTGGAGCACAAGGCCAGCCACCACTCGAGTGGGAAGTGTGTTTATCCCTTCCCGCCAAAACACGCTCCTCTGGCCAGCACTTGTAGTTTCTGTTTTATATCTTCTGATTAAGTTGGACTGACTTTTTGTAGGTCTCCATTCAATCAAACTTGCGAGGTTGAGCTGGGCTTGGACTTTTTCTTGTCCAAATGAACTAAAATCCACCCTAGACTGTTCTCGCTGACTGTTTTTCTGGTTATTTCAAACCGTACTGACTTTGTAGGGCCTTTTATGTCGAATGGGCCGAACAGAATTTGCTGAAGGTTATTTTGGGTTACAGCAAGGTCAGATTATTGTTGGATGAAATTGGTTTGTGGTTGGTGGTCTGGTCTAGGTTAGGTGAGGTAGAAGCGTTGACTGAAAGTGATGTGTCTTAGAAATACAGTTTCTCGGTTTTAGTAGATTTTTTTGAACGGGTGAGTTCCAGGCAGAAGTTATATTTAGTTATTTAACCAACGTTCTGTTTTCTTGCCGATAATTAGACAAAGATGAAGGCCACCGGGGGTTCTTGGGTGGGCTGGAAGTCAGTTTGTTAGTTAGAAGATTCAAGGCCACTGTGCACCACATGGAAGAATGAGCATGTAAACTCATAACTGCACAGGTTTGATGAAAATAGACAAATGTGGCTTTTCAGTTTTGAATATCCAATCCAGTATGGACAAGAAAGTACACACTATGTTGAGGGTAAACTTTATTTTTGCAGATCCACTAGCTGATAAAGCTGTTCTCGTGCATATTTTCGGGAAAAGTAATCTTACTGTAAGTGGTTACTTTTTTTGTTGATTGATTGCACGCTAGTATGGCACCTATACAATTTAGGATGTATTCATAATCTAGTGTGTTTACAGTTAAGTCATGTTGCCACTCTATCTGTAGTGGCTCGCAGGCCAATCACAGATTTTAAGTCTTGCAGTTGAACCTCTATGGGTGGGCACTTGTTTAAATTGTTTATCTGCTTTCTTGAATTTTCCAAAGTATACTGTAGGTTTCTTTGTAACAGACATGAGGGTTTATTTTAAATCACAAATAATTGTGTTAAACCTGATAAAACATCACATTCATGATTTTTTTCAATGGTTCCTGAAGTCACCAGAAAGTTCTCCACAAGTTTTTGTATACTAAAAAATGTCTGGAGCTTCAAATAATGAGTGCTCTGTACCAAAAAATGTCCAGCTTGTAACAATTAGTACTAAATAAGATTGTTTTGAAAAAGAATTTTATAGAACCATATAAAGCACATTCTCCATCATAGTGAACCATTTCACCATTCAAATAGCTAAGCATCGAGTTGTCACTTCTTTATTATAATTATTGTCTTTCCTAAAAAATCTTTTTTTAAGAGTTTGTGTTATTCTGCACTTTCAGAAAAGTTTTCAGTGTTGCAAAAATATGTGCTGGTGGCTGAGGAATAAAGCTCCTGATGTCAGTGCAACCATAGCATTACTAAAGATTGTAGAAATGAGAAATGGGATGACATAGTCTTAAACATTTCAGCCATTTTTCAGCCATTGTAGGCAGAGGTTTCCAGACAGCTGGAAGCATCTTCTGTCATCATATATTGATTCCAGTTTGGGGTCCATTGTTCAGTCAGAATGACTGAATTTCAAAGGAAAAGAATATTGTGTATTTACACACACAATATTTACAGTTTTTTAAACAATTGTTTAATTGCATGCATTTGACAGTACGTAACGCTAGTCCATTCAGTTCAGTTTTGAAAAGTAGATGTCCATTTGGAATGAACTTGAGATCTGTTTTCTTTGACATAAACACTTGAACAAACTCAAAATAGCCAATTTACAAACCTGTATCTACAGGCGCATTTTTTTTTTTAATGAACTCCTAACTCAGGGTTCTCCTAAACAGGAGTTTGCTATATCTCTACAGTAATAAAAATATTATTTTTAATTGCTATTTACACAAAAAGTGATTTTTATGCACACATACAATGACACAAATATAAAGAAATGAAAAAGGGAAAATGTAGCCAGATTCTATATAAAAATGTGACAGGCTAAAAAAAAAAATCTGTACATTTTGTCATATGTGTACATACTGGGGCCAAATACAGAAGACAGGATTGTTTAATATAGCATTGCTTTATATTTGTAGTTTATCCACTTACTTATCCATCTCAAAATTATATTAATATAATATATTTCAAATGTTATTATATTAAAAGAATATTTAATTTAAAGTTTGTGCAAATTGCTGTTCAAAGAAAAAAGACACTTTGTATGTAATAAGCAAAAAATATGTAACAGTTAATTTTTTTAAATAGGACTTTATTATGTATGTATGTATATGTGCAGGAGTTTTCTTCAAAACATTCATTTCAAAATCTGTTTATGTAACCCATGACTGTTTATTTACCAGATCACTCATACTAGAACAAATAACATTAATACAATAACTTCTGATTTTCTCCCCATTCCAAACCTCTCCTCATAGCAGTAAATATATATATATATATATATATATATATATATATATATATATATATATATATATATATATATATATTAGCATTTTTAAGTTTTATTTTTTTCTGTTTAGCTACACAACTCATTTTGTTTCAATAATTACAAAAAAATTACAATTAAAGTACCTAAAATTACAGTGTATTCTAAATACATTTTAGTCATGCTAAAATATAAATTTTTCTTATAAAAACAGCTGTGACACTGATTCAGCACAGTTCAGATGTTTTGATGATGAAACTTACAGGTTTGAATTTTTTTGCAATTTCTTTGCTATATCTAAAATGCAAATGCTATCCAAAATTACCAGTGAACCTACATGTAATGTTGGCAATGGTAAAATAGTGAAAAGGGTGAAAAAAGCTTTAGCTGCTATTGTGTTTAGTGTATTTTTAAATATATATTGTAATCCAAAAGTGCATCTCAGAAATATTGTAAAACAATGTAATATGTAAAGTAGATTTTAGATGCATTAAACATTTTGGATGTCTGGTTCCTGTCACTGTGACTGTGACAAATTATCTCTATCTTCTCTATTCACTCTGAGCAACTTAGTTTATATCTTAATAGCTTAATTATACACATTGTCAGAACAAAACTTTTTACCGTTACAGAAGGGAAAGAGGTGCTAAAGTTTCAGGTAAATGTAATGCATTTCTGTTTACTTCTATTTAGTTTCAGACTCACAGTAGAAATATATAAACTTTCTGCTTTGTGGCATGGATGTAATTTTATTTTTTATTTTTGGGAGTGGGGAGGCAGAGAGACATGTCCCCTACACATTTTCAAAAGGCAGTTTTGGTCCTCTGCAGTTTTTAAAGTCAAGAAACAATGTAACGTTATATTAAATGGACATAGGTTGAGCACTAGGACCAAGTGGAAAATGGCCACTCAAACAGAAGCCTGTTTCACTTTTGACTGCCCACAAGCTCATCGATAGGCTCTGCTATTTTTTGCTAATGTGTGATTGGCTGTTCCCTCTGAATTGTTGTAAACAGCATCTTAGTTGGCCAGGAGTCCGTGTTCATGTGCCACTGTAAGTTGTTAACATGTTGGCCATATGAATCTGTGCCTGTGTTTGTAAACTTTGTATGAGGTGATTATGTTGAAATGTTACTAGTTAACCCTTCTGAGGTTTTAAGGTCAAATGGACCCATGTTAACTGCTTATTTTTACTAAAAATGCAAAATAATTTTATGAAAATATGGTATATTGACCATACATTCTAAAAATAAGTGTACAAGTGATGGTAATGATTTGTAGTGAAGTTGACTAACAAGGTGAAACACAGAATTGGGTGATAATTTTATCCTACATGCTTTACAAACAGTCAAACCACAAAGGGAACAGTGAACGTAAAAGTAACAATAGAAAACTAGAAGAACTACTGGAGAAACCTGAACTGAAAGAGTTTGAGTTTTATTACATGGTACATTTAATAATTATTGATATTTAATAATATATTAATATTTTATTAATAATGAATATTCAAATGTATTATATTTTATTTTTAATAATAATTATTAATAGTTATTTGTAAAATTGTAAAAATGTATATATATTGCTAAAGTATTACTATTTATTAATAATTAATAATAATTTATGTTAATTCATTTATATATATTTTTTTAAGTTTCCACTTTGATAAATCATTTGAGCTGTATCAGTATCTCATCAACAAAGTATTTATTCACCTTTAAAGGAAAGAAAGCATTCATTCTCTGTACTAAATCAGGAGAAGTGTTAATCAGTGGATCTCGGGGCTTGATTTAGGTAGTCTGCTTCAGAAGACAAGCTCTGGTCATAACTGCACCACTCTGCCCCAGACAGCATGTATCTGGGATAGATTCAGTGTGTCTGTGCTGAGGTCCTGGCCGAGCGGACAAGAATTCACCAAATGTGCGATAAACCACTCCACGGGCAGGGTCATAAATCACACACACTGTGGAAAAAGAGGGAGATGGAGATAAAGAAAGAGAGAGGGATCATCCTCTATACCCTTCTTTCTCATAAGTCTCGCAGAGGTGCATAAATCAGAGACACGGACTTCAGCTCAGAATCCATCTCCTCAACCTATAAAAAAAAAACCTTGTTAAAAAAAAAGTTGGAATTCAAGTGTGGTTCCAATTTGTTTCCCTCCTTTTTGAATGTTTTATATTTTACAACACTTCATTGGCCTGCCTTTGGCTTCACATGGAGAAGTTTGATAAAAGTGGTGAGTGAGGATGAAACAATGGCAGCACATCTGGTGATGCGACCTAAAGTATGGAGGCCTATTGGTCCACTTGGCACATACAAACTCATTAATACATATACACATCACACCCTTTTGGACTGTTTGAAATATGTCGTGTGTGCGAGAGAAATGGAAAAATTTGAGAGATGAGGTGACCGAAGATGTAGGTTATCTTTTTTGGCATACACATAAAACCTCTTACAGTACGAGTTGAATCTGAAGTGTAATATATGCTCAAGAAGCACATGCAGAAACATCACGTTATTCATGTTTTTCTCCCCCGTGTCTTGTCTTCCCAAGGTCATTCGTCATTCAGCAAATTCCCAGCAGTAACCTCTTCATGGTGGTTGTGGACAACAAGTGCACATGCAGGGATTTTGGACCCATCACTATGGACCCCATTGAAATCATGTATATCCTTTAAGAAGGCAAAACATGGCAGTACCACAGCATGATAGATGGCAGAAAATTACATGTTCTGAATATGATATGTCATGCCAAAGAGCATCTTTAACTACAGTGGTAACCCTACTTATGAGCATCCCTACTAATGAGTATTCCAGGTAACGAGTCGAGATCTCGGAATATTTTTGTTCCAGGTAACGAATAAAATTCCAAGTAACGAGTAGCCGAAATTAGTTAAACTATGCCAACCGCTAGGGGCGCGGCGGTCGTAGCATCCCCTAGATGCTAGCGTAGAAGAAGAGGTCAGTCATTACCTTTGACCGCTGTCCAGTGAAAGTGAAAGTGCTAGTGAAAGTGACACAAAGACAGCAAAAGGTAGTGAACAAGAAAGTTAGATACATTTTACTTTTACTTTTCATATGATAAGTGTAACCATGCCATACACGTACGCCCGTCCTCCTGTCCTCCTTAGCCACCAGCCTACACGAGCGCCGTCGTCGTCTCGTTTATGTTTTAAAAACCCATATAAACACATTATTTACATATTAAAGTATACTGTATATTGGCCGGCTGACACGGATTAATCAGTTTTACATGTATTCTTATGGGGAAAATGCATCCAGCTAACGAGCAAACCAGCTAACGAGCTCGGCTCCTGCACGGATTAAACTCATAAGTAGGGTTAACACTGTATTTTCTTGTCTTATTTTGGAGCTGAAGTGAAGAGATTGGTCTACTGTGGTACTACTTCAAACTAATCGGTAGACATTTTTCACTAGTCTTATATTGGATTCTTGGATTCTAAAGAAGGTTTATTTGATTGCATAATGTGCCTTATAACAAGTTACAAAACAAATTTGTGTGTACTGTTTATCAGGTAATTTACCACCAGCAACTTCAGAGTTTGTAACCAAGAAGCAATAGTAATAAAACAGGCTCTTTGAGTTCCCAGTCTGCCAACTGTCAGCAGGGATGGGCAGGTTTTCATTATAGCTCTTATTGTTCCAACATGAGCTGCCCCAAGCTCTGTTTTTCTCTGTCTTGGTTTGTTTGGTTTACCTCTTATTCACGATCAACACAACAAAAAAAATCTGATCCAGAATACAAGTACAGTCTGGTGTTCTTTCATGTATTAATGTAGTACATATAACTACTTTTCTTCTTTTTTCCCCCGTCTCATAAATTTCTGGGGTGCCAATCCTATTATGCTTGTTAAAATTTATGTTTTTCATCTGAACCATAAAGAGAACAATATGAAGGGGGTAAAGAAAAAAAAGGTAGGATTTTAATTTGCGGCTTCATTCCTTTGGAAAGCATTTACTTGGCCTTTTTGAATGCATGGAGATGAAAAGCATGCAAGATGTTTGTGCTGAAATTCATAGATTTCCATCACTGAAGACGCTGAGGTTTTCTGAACACAATACACTCTCACTCTCTCTCTTTCTCCCTCTCTCTCAGTGGAGCACCAACAGATGTTGTATTTCACAATGGCCCGGAATGGAGCAGTGATCAACACCAGACATTCTGTTGACAAAAAAGCTCATATGGGTGGCTTCGTTTGGGTCCGGTCTGTTTCTGATGCTCAAAGCCTGACAGCATGCTTTTCTAAAGCTGCTCTTCGTCAGCTCTGTAGACATGTGTCTGAGTGTGTCATACGAAGACCCAGCAAATGATAAATATGCAAGTGCAGTTCTAGCTGATTTAGGATCTGAGTAGCATTAAATTACTTGGTGTTGTCTAACTTTGCAAACAAACTGTCATATTACAATGTGGCGTTTGCACAAAACTTAGTATATACATAACTGGTTTCTCTCCAAAATGCAAATTGGTGGAATATGTTTTTATATTTCTCTCTGTGCCAGCTACATTGTGTGTTTTGCTTAACCTCACTGCACATAATGAATCTCTGAAATGTGAGCGCTTGAAGCTACAGAAAGACAGGAGGCGTCCAGATACGTGTCACCCCTTCCATCCTGAGGTACGTTCAGATCCGCTTTAAGCCTGTTTGTTTTTAATGTGCAGTCTGTACTGTACATTCTGTATTGTTCCTAGGCTCATTCATCATCATTGAAAACAGGACAAATAAAGTAAAATCAAAGCTTTATTTGGTGAGAAAAGTATTAGCAGTGTATTCTTAGCCGTTTTAGCATTTAGAGGTAAAATGGACTTGATAATGGAAGATAATTTAATAATAACCATTGAATACATGATTTTCTTCTCTTATTCTCAGGAAAACTCTATGGAATGTGGACGTGCATTATGCTCGACTCCATCACTAACTGCGATGTTCTTCGCTCTGTTAGTTGCACTCTTTCCCAGGTGACGAGAACTGGCTCCGCCCCTAATCCCTGGCTTAGCTTGGCCTGGTTTGACTGGGCTCGGCATGCAAAAGCGATGAAAAAAAACAACCCCTGACACTGAGCAAAGTATGTTAACATAAGCGATTTAAAAAATCACCAGGAATATGGCACAGCCCCTCAGAGATCAGAATCACTACTTTCTTCTTCTTCTTCTTCTTCTTCTTTTTATTTTGAATACATTTTTTCATGGACATTCATGAAAAGAAATGAATAATGAATATAATGACTGGAGTATTTCTGCCGTGTTTGTTGATCATGAGTTCCAGAAAGATTAATTAATAAATAAATAAAATAAATCAATAAGTGAGATCTAAAGATGAATATTATACATAAATATATTTAAAAAAGAGAAGGTTTTATTTATAATTTGCAAGTGGTAACCATACAACTGTGATAATGGACGTTTAAGTCTACAAATGTGAGTGGTTGTTCTGTATGAGCTTTGCCTTATAATGAGAGAAATTAGTCCTGTTTGTGTACTTTTGAAATAAAATGACCCTTAAAAACTCTCCAAAACATTATTGGTCACTCCGTCTGTGTGTGCATGTACAGTATGAATGTACAGTACTACACTTGAGGCATGCCTAGGAAGGTACATTAAAAAAGTTAATATTTGGGCAGTAAGTGTTTATATGTTTAAAAACAATGTTAGCAATGTATGCTAATGTGTTGGTTTAATCATTTCCAGACCTCTCCTCATGGCAGTCCAGTATTATTTGTAGTTCTCACTCAGTACTTTATTATGTTAAATCAGGTGTGATGCTGATGATATTGAGAAATCCGTGTGATGGCTGGAGAAGATCACCTGGAACCAAATCTTATTTCGTCTAGCTCAGAAAATACCAGCATTTTTTTTTTTTTTTTCAAAACAAAATTTTTTGGTACTTTTTACTGTTTGTATACGTGATTATTTATGAAGTTTAAAAGCACATTTATTATACTTTATATTGTGTGTGTGTGTGTGTATATATATATATATATATATATATACAGTGGTAACCCTACTTACGAGCATCCTTACTAACGAGTATTCCAGGTAACGAGTCGAGATCTCGGAATATTTTTGTTCCAGGTAACGAGTA
>BRDA01012482.1:38276-63882 GCA_036984385.1 Crenuchus spilurus | reverse complement strand
TGTCTGTCTGTCTGTTTCTCTCTCTCTCTCTCTCTCTCTCTCTCTCTCTCTCTCTCTCTCTCCTTTATGTCTCTTTCTCTCTCTTTCTGTATGTCTCTTTTCCCTCTTTCTCTTTCTTTCTGTCTCTCTCTCTCTCTCTCTCTCTCTCTCTCTATTTCTCTCCTTCTGTCACTTTGTCTCTTTTGTTTCTCTCTTTTTCTCTTTCTCTCTCTCTCTGTCTCTCTTTCTCTCTCTCTCCGTTTCTCTCACTCTCTCTCCTTCTCTCGCTCTTTCACACTCTCTCTCACTCTTTCTCATACTCTGTGTCTGTCTCTCTCTTTCTCCATGGCAGCAGAACACAATCTTCAGATCATTCTAAAATGGCATCTAAAGATGGCATAAATCAAATGGCAACCTTTGAAAACTTGTTCTTGATGCTATTTGAGTGAATATGGGGGAGAAACGTAGAGCCTGATTAAATTATTGCTTTTGAATGTCTGTTTCTTCGGTCCAGAATTATTTAATTGAGGCTGTTATGTTGTTATATTGGTTCAGTTGATCTGCCAGCTATTCTGGACAGCTGTTGATATCCTGTTGTTTCTGTCTGCACTCGCTATGAATACTTCATTTTCGAGCGATAGAGGATATGACCTGATTTGATTCCAGTTTTTCATCTGCTTGTCAGTCATGATCGGGTTATCAGAGTGGATGCTTTAGTCAGTAATCTTTTGTCTTTGTTATGGCAGTGTTTGCAGAGATGGTCTGTTTGTGTAGACTTTTTCTAGCAGATTTGAAGTCATAGTCACAGTTTCGGCTGACAGTAACTGAGCATGGCAGTGAAAGTAAAAGACGGATCGAGAGATCTTTAACATTTAAAGGCACAGTGACGTTATTGTGATTGTGTAGCATAGCAGAATGAAAGTAAGCATCATGTTAATGGATAGAAATGAACAAAACAACAGAAGAAAAGGCTTTTGTGTTCTTGTTTGTCCTTTGAGTCTTGTTTGTTTCATCCCTCTTTCAGAGAAGTATTTGGCTGCTACAGTCTAGCTGTCCATATTTAATGAGGAGACTGTGCATGTGTGTGTGTGTGTGTGTCTGTGTGTGTGTGTGTCTGTGTGTGCACATAAGTAGTGAGTTCTGCCACAGGCCGCAGCCTGGCAGTTGAAAGAAACAGACGGACAGAGAGAGAGAGAGATAGAGAGATACAGAGGGAGCCAGAGATGCAGACGTGGAGAGCTTTGGGCTGTCATCTGTGGCGATGGTGTATTCTAGCACCCCACACAGGAGCCAGCTGTGAGCTGTCTGGCAGATGAGACCTGGGGGAGAAGGCCGACGATGCAGAAGCCGGCCCGCTCACTTTAATTGTTCTCTAACAAGAGCCCCGGCTCAAGCAGCTCCACTGTTTACCAGCTCCCTCTGACAGGGTCTTTCTAAAGCCCCAGAATTCGTGGAAACACACTCGTCACACACCCGTCTGAATGAGCTCCATTGAGGTTTTTGTTCTGTTTGTTCTGTCAATGGGGAGGCCTGTTGTTGTTGTCATGTACACCCATATATTTTGAGTGCTGGTGTTTTGTCCTTTAACTTCTCTCCTCCGAGGAACCAAATTCAGCCTCACGGAGACCAAACAAGGCTGAGTTTGTGGGAATGCATTCAGTTAATTGAAAATGACTCAAAACTGATATTCAGAGCCTCTAATTATTATTCTGACCAGCCCTGGTTTGGGCTGACGTAACAGATGCCTGAGGACAGGGTTTGCTGCATGTGTACATAAGTGAGCACACCAGTCATTTGTAGCAGAGTGCAAAATGATTGTCATGGGCAAAGGAAGTGATTTAACTGATGTCCAGAAGGACATGATGATAGGGTTCTTGTATTGTCTCAGAACCCGTAGTGATTCTGGCGTTAGTGATGACAACATTAAGCAAAATGGACAAAATAATCATGAATCGTAATTGTTAAAATTTTCTATTAGGCCCCGAGTGGCTCAGCAGGCTGACTCTGACACCATGACCAGAGGACCGCGAGTTCGAATCCCGGTCATGTCGTTTGCCATCAACAAAAATTGGCCGTGCTCTCTCTGAGCAGGTAGATGGCGCTTTCTCTCTCTATCACTTTCACATTGTAATGTCTGCTGGCTCAGGCATCTGCTGATTGGTCCATTTGGAGCTGGGAATCCTGCGCTTTCCTCCGAGAGTGTTGGGTCCCCAGTGATGGTGTATCACCTGTAGTTCGAAAAGAGGAGGTGGCTGCATCACACGCAGCAGAGGAAGCATGTGCATGTCTTCTGAGCCAGGGACAGTGCAAAGTGATGGGGAGAGCCCCCTAGTGGATGGGATGGCTACTACTACATTGGGAAGGGGAGAAAATTGACAAAAATTATTTAAAAAAAATTCAATTAACTATCCTGGGCTTAGCTAGGATAGAGATGCCCTGCCCTTCCCTGCACCCAGTGAGAGGATGGATGGATGGATGGATCACCCAGTACTACATTGGATTGAGCCCGCCAACGGAGTTCATTTTACAGACTACAGTCCAGTTTATCAGCCCCTCTCATGCCCATTCATTAGTACAAAGGGACCAACAAAGGACTGCCACTGATTAGTGTGCTGAACCATTCTCAGTACATGAGGTACTGACTGAATGTTACTGAATGACTGAATGTTAATCCAGTAAATGAAAGATGGAAAACTAAGCAGAAGACCATTTTAAGCAATATCTGAAACTGTGTGATTTGGGAAGCTAGTGCTAGATTACCTGGCAAGTGTGTCAAATCGAACAGGCTGGACAGCAGCCCGAGCAGAGTGCAGCTTTTGTAGAGTTTGATCAATGGGCTTTGTGCATCTTTTCTTTTTCTTCCACTCTCTCATTCTGCACCATAGCATTGGCATAAGGGATTATTTCTGGGCAAACTTGTTCTCGGCAGTCTATTGTCCATTCCAGCGCTTTCACTAGATGCTCGGCTTCTTTTATCCCTGCTTGCGTTCCACTATTGTTATTATTTTTGTGGGCTCCTGTCCTGCCTCAGGCCTTCCTGCCGTGAGCATCCTACGCTTAAAGATTTTTTTCTTCAGGAATTATCATCCTGTGGCCATGCAGGGCTTGGAACAGCACACTTTACTTTCATTACTGCTTGATTTGTTTTTAGCTCATTTTATCCAAGCCATGTTAAGTGCTAATGCTACATGTATAACCCCCCCCCCCTCTCTCTCTGCAGACGGGAAGAAAAGAAAGAGGAGACCCACTGAACTCGGCCATTGACAAGATGACAAAGAAGACTCGAGACTTGCGCAGACAGGTAATCCTTCTATTTTCATACTAAAAACCTCCCAAAGACAATGACAGCTCCTCTGGCAAAGATCCACAGTCATTTTAGATCCTAATTTACCTGAGCTACACTGTGGAAGCATGAAAATGGAAACTAGCAATGCAGAGCTTTTACTTCCCACTCTGATGATCAAATTGTGCCACACCAACCTGTACTCTGCCCATGGTTCAGTGTTCTAGCTTGAATTTGAATGACAGGCTGTGGTAAAACTGTTGCAATATGGTTTTAAATATAGTTTTTATATTGTGGTTTATGTTGACTATTATTGAGTTAGCTGTACCGCACAAATAGATTCTTATTACTACTTTAATATGTCATTTAAGTAAGTCCGTGAAAAAATATAATTAAGTACTTTAATTGGATATGTATTATTGTTATTATTATTATTTATTTTATTATTTTTTCATGTACAACTAAGGCAGTCTGTTGAAGATATTCCACTATGTTCATTCTGTAAAGGATAAAAAAATAACAAGATAACAACAGCATTAATGTAGACTTGGGCCATTATAGTAGGATCTGCATCTATTACAGAATATTAACCTGGTTAAAAAAGATAATACATAATCATCCAGATTATGAAGGAACACATAAGGAATTATGTATTAAACTTAAAAGTGTTAAACAAAGCAAAATATGTATTATTATCATATAATAATATCAAATAATAATATTAAAAATGATATTATTATCATCATAATAATATCATATCAAACATGATTATCGCATTTTTTGAGGAAATTTATTTCATAAAGTCTAACACCAAGCACAGACATGTCATTTTGAAAAGTAATTTAAAATAAAAATAGAATAGAGGCAACAACAGGCTGAATAATTGAACAGTATGCTTATGTTACTGACACAACTGAGAACGTGCCTGGTATGTTAACATAACATATTAAGATTTATTCAGAAAACCTGAGCATATATAATATACTAAAAAGTTTACTAAACCATCCGTGTAACTCCAAATAACTAAAATCCAATGAAATCTTCATCCTTGGTGTCACTTTTAAACAACTCCGCTAACTCCAGAGGTAGAAGATGTGGCGCTTCCTCTTCTACGTTGCTTACATCAGACTCATCCTCAGTTGCAGTTCCAATTGCCCTCTTGCGGTTTAGTGTGAAAATAACATGTAAAATGATATACCGGTAATAATGTATTAATAATTTCACACATAAGTCGCTCCAGAGTATAAGTCGCACCCCCAGCCAAACTATGAAAAAAAAAACGCGACTTATAGTCCAGAAAATACGGTAATAATAATAATAATAATAATAATAATAATAATAATAATACTTGTAATAATAATAATATAATAAAATAGTTTGAGGCTGGACATACACAGTTAGAGGTTACTAAACAGACTTAGAGTAAACAGAATTAGCTGTTTTCAGTGTAAAACAGCTTGGTTTGATTTAATGGTGATGTAACCCATAAGACACTTGTATTAAACTCCGAACATTGCAACTTTTATGCCGTACATTTTTATTTCAGAAGTGCCTCAATAGTAAAGAAACCACTATTGTAAGGCATGGAAAATACCTTTGTATTTTTTTCTGCTTCACCTGCCAGAAGCTCTTTGTAAAGCCCATCTCCTAAAGTCACTGAACTTCTGAATGTGCTCTGCATAACCATCAGCTGCGTTTAAACACTAGGGGGTCTCCACTTGAGGTGCACTGGTGTACTGTTGACTCCTGCAATCATGGAAAGTGGTGTGTAAAAGCACCCCACCACCTTCTCCCCTGTCTCCAGCTGCCCCACCTCCTCTCCTCCGGTAATGGACGCTGGTGTCAAGCCTGGCCGGCACGCGCTTGTCTGGAAACCAAGCCTGGAATCAAATTTGAGAGAAACCTGGAGAAAGGGCTGTTCTCTTCTCCACCATTCTTTCCCTCGCTCTGAAAACGAGCTTATCATTTTCAGGCCCCTGGCAGGCAAATATGACGCCTCCATCGGGCGAGGCGAGCTTTCTGCGAGCTCTCTGTTCCATCAGGGATACGGCAATGAGGAGATAGGTGTGAAGGCAAAGACCATTTTGGGAACAAAGATAAGAGCCATATGTAATCTACTGCACCCGTTACTCCAAGCACCCGCAACTGTAAGTGGAACCAGCAGTACATACATTTCAAATGCAAATGCGTGAGAGAGAGAGTTACAGTGGTATGTTAAAGTCTGAAATGTAGATGACTTTGCATAATTGATCCATCACTAGTCCACCCACAAATGCATTGTTTTGCGTCCACTGTTCTGAATCTAATGTATTCGTTAGTATGAAAGGTTACTGTTTGGGTAAATCCAGGTAGTTTCTCTTAAAGTGTAGGGGCTGGTGTAGAGGCACACAACTGACGCTCTCAAACACGTTAAGAGCGCAATAAATGCAAGTCATTAACACTTAACACCTCAGTCTTAGAGTAACGGCTTCATTCTTGCATGGTAGACATTTTGGCACCTGATGCCTTTGTGTCCTTCACCATTTCCTTTGTTGTATTTGGGTTCCTGGATAGTAGTGTTTGTATTGTGTCATTTATATATACATGTGCATATAAAACACCTCACGTACATATTTTTTTTCCTGCATTGTATCAAGATCTAATACTGCACTGGCTTTATTGTAGGCCTATAATTAATAAGTAATTATCGACTAATAATTACTAACTCCTAATTTGGTTGTTGGCCATCACACATTGTATTACACTGTTACATACTGTTATATACATAAAACCAGCAGACGTACACACTAAATCTGCCAGTGTTAAATCAACACTATTAGAGTTAAATTAACACTGAGGGTGTCAAAATGTAACACTCTCAGTGTTAATTTAACTCTAATAGTGTTGATTTTACACTGGCAGATTTACTGTGTAGAAAATAAACAACTGTGCACTCAGTCCACACTGTCCATTCTGCTTTTTATGACATCATTTGACAATTTTCAGCCAATCAAATCTCGGTGCTTCCAATCCTGTCCAATCTGATCAAATATTCTACCTTAACATCCTAACATTGCACTCGTTTTCACGTGTGAAGTAAAACAGTCCAGGTCTAAAAATGTCTCGTATTCTGTTGTGCTGTATAAGCTCAGATATGTAGGAGAGCCTGGGCACTGCTCCAGAGAAATCTATTAAATCAATTTACTCAGAATTGTTTCTATCAGAAGCATATGTTACACTGCTTTTATGTCCGTGTTTAGCTGTCTCTTGAGCACAGTGTTTGGAAAGCAGTTTGCATTCTTGGTTATAGTGATAGTGGCTCTTTTTACATCATTTACAGTTGCAGTGTCTCAGCATTAGGAGACGCGTGTGAAGCTCTGTCAACCGTGGTTTACTGACTATATAACAGAATATAAAACACAACTTCAAAGTGTTGAGAAAAGCTTTTTTAACTCAATGTAAACCATTCAATTTTAAAATTAAGACCTTTTAAGTTAGGATTAGGTTTAGGATTAGGGTCAGGCTAGTAGTACTCTCCAAAATGTGAATATTGTGAATGAGTTCATTTGTATTCAGAATGTAATTGAAATAGGTAAATTGTCCTGTTGGAACAAACCAAACAAATCTCCAAAATAGTAACTTTATAGTAACAAAACAACAAATGTAAGGTTATTTAAGTGGAAAATTTTTGCGGAATTTCGGCGGGAGAGCCGACTCCAGACCTTTACTTGATTTCATACCTGTTATGTGTTATGAAACACACACACCTGTATGTACATACATGAACACCCCCATCCCCATTCCCCCTCTAATGACCTCATACTGTGCCGCACCTCCTGTAATTGGAAACAATCTTTTCAAATCTTCCCTTCTCTGCTGTAGCTGTAAATATGACTCGTGACATGTTCAAGTCGCCAAACTCAGCAGTCGTTCATCACACTTCTCATTTTCACTCTTTTTTTTTTCCTACCCTGCATCTCTACGCCCCCTTGTCGCGTGCTTCTCCTGACCAACATTCGGAAAAGCTGTAAACATCCCGGCGATGCCTGCATTAGAATTCACCCATAAAATAAGGGACCGGTTTACAGATTCGCCCGGGCAAGCGCTTTTAATCCTCTTAAGACGTTTATTTCATTATCTAGCGGTGGTATTACGTGGGGTGAGATGTTTACAGCAGCGGGGGGGTTTATAGTACAGTAAAGTGGTTTAAAGGAAATGAAAAGTGTTTGATAGTCCTGATTTACTGAGGCCGAGCGAGCCGCCGTTTTCATCCAGCCGGTAATTCTGCACATCTCCTCTTATTCGTGTCTGCCAGTCTGCCTCTCTGCTGCCCATATGGTCCAGCGCTTAAAAGCTCATCACACCTCAGCAACATGTTATCGCCTTTCCCTTTCCCTCTTTGACAGCATCCCGTCTAATTCCCCTTAAGGATATTTGAGATTAAGGCAAGGCATGTTCAGGGATCGAGAGCGATTTCTTGCTGCTGTAGCCATGTGCCGAATGCAGAATCTCAGTATGTTTTTGAGCTTTCCATGAGGTAGACGTGCACTGTGCTTTGCTCTTCTTGGTTTTGTTGGAGCATTCATCCCTTACTTACTTTTTAAAGTACTATGCGTACTGTGTAAATATGATTAAATGTACAGTTCCCAGTCCATTTATGGAAACCATGCCAATAATTTTACATTGGTTACCCAGTCAGCCTACAGCATTCATACAGATTTGTCATTGAAGGACTGGTAGAATCTTCCAAAACATCTACACATTTGACTTCAGCCAGTTTTGAATGAGATGCAATGCAAGAAAATAGAGCATATATTAGTCTTATATGCACAATAACAACAATGGTTTACTTCTAAGGGACAAGGGGAAGATGGAAAATGAATAACATCTGGTTTTGGCACAATAACCCAACAAAAATCTAGCCCACCACACCAAAATCAGCCCAACCAATCTGCTAATCCAACACCTTGGTGACTCACCCATGTAGCCAGACTTCCATCTCATGATGCACATATTACACCACAATGAGCTCCATCCGCATCTGAGCAACAAGTCCAGCTCATTCCACATGTGCTTTATCAAGCAGCTTACACCAGCATGAGTGGCTAAAACAGCATATACCACATTCAGTCTCATACACAGGCTGTCATTGTATTGGTGAATGAAACACTGAGACAAAGCATTGAGGACTTAATTTAGCAAATGCTGAACCCACTTGCAACTGTCACTGAAAATAAACTAGGGGCGAGGAGTGTTCAGGCAACAGAAGCAGGAAGCTGAGGAAAGAGAAAGATGAGACCAACAGACAGAAAGACAAAGAAATTAAGCCTTTAAGTCTGGACCCAGATTGTCCTCAGTTTCCAAAATTCAAAATTGGTTGTACTATACAGTCATGGCCGAAAGTGTTGGCACCCCTGATTTTTTTCAAGAAAATTTTGAATGAGCATCACATGCTTGAAACAAAGTTATTTACCCTCAATTTTGAAAAGGTGCCAATAATTTTGTCTGGCCCATTTTTTGGAGTTTTGTGTGAAATTATGTCAAATTTGCCTTTTTTTCCTCTGTTTTTTGTGTTGTTCCAATACACACAAAGGAAATAAACATGTGTATAACAAAACGTGTAAATGCAATAATTTTCTGAGAGAAATACTTCATTTTCTGGAAAAAAATCAGGGGTGCCAACGCTTTTGGTCATGACTGTACTTGAATTGGTACACTATCCAGACCCAGTTGAGACAACCAAAGCAATTGAAATGCTACTGGATACTTTAATGTCTTTTTATTTTGTGAAAAAAGCAAATGTTTTGGGGATGTTCTAACACATATGGATATCTCGGTTGCCTGCTTCAGTC
This sequence comes from Crenuchus spilurus, assembly GCA_036984385.1. Classification (NCBI taxonomy): domain Eukaryota; kingdom Metazoa; phylum Chordata; class Actinopteri; order Characiformes; family Crenuchidae; genus Crenuchus; species Crenuchus spilurus. The sequence continues at coordinate 54,789 of BRDA01012482.1, read as the reverse complement.
AGCACGACTTCCAAATCGTTATTGGTTTTGGTAAGTGGCTTGTGTAGAGCTGATGCATCTCCAGACTGAGGCATTGAGACAGAAAGGCATGGAGAGCCGGGGTTAATTAGGGTACACAAGGAGTTCAGCCACGCATCTGACAAATGCAAGAAAACATCTATTCCATCTGCTGCCTTGGACGAAAGCTGGGATGGAGGGGGTCTGTTCATATACTACCTTTCAAAAGTCTCAGTTTGCATGTCATTTAAATTGCTATTTTACTCATTAAGTAAACAAAAATATGTGAACTTGGCATTACACATTATTCAATATTTACAGTCATTATTTCTTTAAGTCAAGATCTGATCACGTAGATATTTTTGGGCACATTTGAACTTTGCATTTTATCATTAAATTTTCATTCAGTGTAGAGTAAACAGTTCTAGGAAAGTGCATGAAATTAATTAATGAACAAATACCATTAATTACATACCAGAAGCGACAACAGTGGAGGTACTTTTGTTCTGACATAAACAATATGCCTCTTAGTGTTAGTATACAGGTGTCTGGTGTTCTCTGCTTATGGATAAATGCACATGTATTTCTCAGTGCAGACCTGCTGAAAATATGAGCTCTGGTACGCGTCCCCAAGCCTGTAGGCCCTGGGAGCCCTCAGTCAAATGAATGGAGGCATCGCCATCTCATCAAATCAGCCTCAGCGGTGGAACAGCAAAGCCTCAGTGGCAGCAGGCTTTGAGTTATTACTGTCTACCTGGCAAGAGGATCTACAGCTCAAGCCTTTGCAAATCAAACGGCCGCTTTCCGCTCTGCAATAGCTGTGGCAAAACGCTGGAGCCCGTGATTTCTGATAAGCTGTGACTGTGCAGGGGCTGTGGAGCTTTGTTTTGGAGTTTATTGCATTGGCCTACTTGGTGCACTTTATTTATGAGGGTTTCTTTGGATTCCTCCGGACAAGGGGAAGGAGCAGGGGACACGATGCTGTAGAGGGCATTGTGTTAGCACCTATGAGAGAGAGAGAGAGAGAGAGATGCACTCACTGGCCACTTCATTAGGTACACATACCTTGTATCTATGTTCATAGTCTATTTTATCAGCTCCACTGTGCATATAAGTGCACTTTGTAGTTGTACAATTACAGACTGTAGTCCATCTGTTTCTCCGTATACATTATTATCCTTATTTCACCAAGTTCTTCAATGATCAGGATCCCCAACTGAGCAGATATTATTTGGGTGGATTGTTCTCAGCACTGCAGTGGCACTGATGTGGTGGTGGTGTGTTGGTGTGTGCACTGGTACAAGTGGATGAGACACTTCAGTGTTACTGCTGCACCAACCAGAACTATCCAGCCAGCAGCATCCCGTGACCACCAGTGAAGGACTAGAGGACCAGCACAAACTGTGCAGCAACAAATGAGCATCTACCGACAAGATCAACAAGGTAGGTGTGTCTAATAGTGGACAGATAGTGTTTAACATCTCCAGCAGCTCTTCAGTGTCACTGCAGTGCTGAGAATGATCCACCACCCAAATAATAGCTGCTGTGTGAGGGTCCTGATCATTGAAGAACAGAGTGAAAGGAGGATAAGAAAGTATACAGAGAAACAGATGCACTACAGTCTAGAACTACAAAGTGCACCAATATAGAGCTAAAATGGACATTGTTGTTGTTTTATTGTTGTTGTATTGACATTGAGTGTAGTTATATGGGATGTAGTAGCCAATGAGTGTATGTAAGTGTGTGCATGTTGTGAATAATTAATAGACTTAAGTGAGATTTTAATTTTTGGCTTTGACTACCAGTAATAGCACATTAATAGTAAAAGGTCAGGTTTCAGTTGTCATTTCTAAAATAAACGGCTGAAGTATGAACTCATTATTACAGCAATTATAATGAATAATTACTGTATCCATAGCATCAGAGCTTCCCAGATTTTTTTTTAGCCGTTGTGTTGCTTAATTAGATATTATTTGTTAGCTCATTAGCTGCAACGTGAAACATAAATGTCACCAAATGTTAGCGGTGTGCAGTCTGCAATTTCTGCAGATACATTTACAACAGTTAAGCTAAGCTGAGTAGGAGCAGGTTTTGCATGCTTTTGCTCTTTTGCATAAATGCATAAGCAGGTCTTCACGGTCCAGCAGCATGTGCAGAATAAGTATGTTGCTGCACCAGCGGGGAAAGAGCTAACCCTGCATTAGCATTGCTATCAGAGCCATCAGCAGCACTACATCAGAGCGGAGGAAATCCTCTGCGTTTACATGCCGTAGTCCAGCTCAGAGGCTTCAGTAGCCGCAGGGCCTTTAGTTGTTATAGCCCTTAGCTTACATTACCACTGGGCTCAAGCTATCATGCACATCACTTTAGTGCTTAGATATAAAACATACATATCGGGCCGGTCACTTTAACAGCAGGAGTGTGTGCCATGCCTGGGTCAACTGGGGCTAATTCTGCAGCGGTCAGGCCAGTCACAGCTCTGAGGCCAAAGCTGCTCACACGCGCACACACCCTCCCACAAGACCTTTCGCTGATGACTGTGAGCTCCAACAGGGCTTGTAGCTACAGAGAGAGAGAGAGAGATGCCAATGCAGAGGAGCAAAAATAGTTTTAAAGATACCAGATACAGTGAAAGACTGAGAGCAAACGTGCCTGAAAGAGAGACTGATGCAAAAAAGAGAAAGATTGAGAAACAACTAAAAAGAAGAGAGTGAGTCAGCGAGGGGGGAGTTATGTGTACAAGCAGGCTAATAATCTGATCATCTTCAGAGTAACAGAGAGGGAAGAGAATAAAGTAGGCCAATCTGAGTGTAATTTCTACCTTAACCTTTGACTACTTTCTGTTTATAAACACTCCAGATGCTGAGCAAGTTGAGCATTAAAACTCTAGGACATACTATCCCTCACTTTCACCCTCATATAAGCCTTTATGGGTTTGGGTCTGGGATGCCAGACCTCATTTTGAACCTTCTGGAGGCATTGTGAGTTTAATCCAATGATGAAGGGAGGTACCTACCTGATGACCTATGAAGAGCTTGTGAGGTTGTGGGTGTGTAACCCTGTGGAGTCGGTGCTCCTGCCAGCGGCATATTAAGGAAACATTTAAATAACTTATATAACTTCAAAATTTTATCCAAGAAACAAAACTAAACATACCCCGAAAAACCTTAAAGGGTCCAATTTTCAAGTATATATAGCTTCAGTCTAAACATTTTTAGATATTAGTGAGAGGAGCTTAAATAAGCAGAAACACATTTTTCAGAGCGAGTCAGACAACTGCGCTTTTTTCCCACCAAATCATGTGATATAATGACATGCTAATTCCAGACTTATGACAATATGATTGAATTGAAAGCACACGTTTCTTTTCACATATAATTTGCAGTCTGTATTACTTGGACTGTTAATGACAGTCCGGATCAGATTGTATTATCTTTATTGTCCACCACAATAGAAATGTCTTTTTTTGCTCTATTTAAAGACATTACATGATAACAACTCACACATAATCACACAAAATCACATAAGGATGCAACACCTAATAGTGTTTTAAGACTAAAATCAATACATAATCCTCAGCATCCCTCCACTTGTAGAAGTCTATTGTAAACTAATTATTTAGAGCTAAAACTGTTTGCAGAACAACATGGTCTCAATACCAAGTGAGTTCTCTACATAAACATCGTTTTATGTCACAATAGGTGTCCCCGAGAAGTTTGTCTCAGTTCTTAGATACCTCAAAATGCTGCCTAGCGAGACCTTATTTTGAGTGAATATTGAAAGCATCAAATGCTTCCTCAGTCGGTAAGGCAATCTCACAATGCAGCTTATGTTTGAAGATGGCGTACACAACCAGAGCAGCCAGCAGCAGGGCATTTAAATGTTATTCTTACATTTAATTAGGTTATTCTACTAAAATCTACTATAAAAACTGCAGGAGCAGATCTATGGTGGTGATATGCCGAGGGCATGTTGACAGAGGATGTAAATAAATGCCGGTGGGCGGAAATAAGTGATGTCATCGCTGTCTGACTAGAGCATCTCATTTATCTGTCTTATCAGGGTGGATAGTGGTTGGAACTACTTAGACAGCTCTTTACATAGATACTGTCAAGTTAGAGAGCTCAGTAGGTATTGAGACAGACCTAATGTATATATTTTCATTGTAGCTTTTTTAGGAAGTAAGCCTGAAAGGCTGTCTAGACATACACTTAATGTCCAAAGGCTGTGGACACAGGCTTCTAATGAATGTATTCAGCTGCATTAAGTTGCACCCATTACTGCCACAGATGTATGAACATGCACAGCTTATCTAGTCCCTGTAGAGAAGTACTGCTAATAGAATAGGACTATACATGAACCTATTGCCGCCATGTCTAATGCCAGGTGTGGGTTAGAGGGGTGTAAAGCCCTACAGCATTGACGGTGCTCTATCCAGGACTCTTGGTTGTGTTGCAGAGTTGGGGATGAGGATCCAACACCCTGGAACTTGAACTACGTTTTTTATTTGACTGAATTCAGAATGTATGGCCTTCATCCCCCATTTCCATTTCATGCATTGACAGCGCTTGGGCAGACGACTCCCGGTTGCAAGATGTGGGCCACATATATGCCAGATTAAGGCCACTTACCAGCCAAATGTGAAGCACACAAATTGGACCAGCTGGAACTGATGACTCATATATAGGTAACACGACCATATCTGTGCCAGAAGTGGGCGACATCTGTTATGGTACATGAAGACCAAATGTGGTTTTTTTCAATATGAGGGGCCACATTTGGCTCACAGTTTGCCAGTGTCGACAGTGGGCCAGCAGTGCTATTTCTCAGCCAGAAGTGGTCCATATCCATATGCTATCTGGGACATAATATGCAGTGAACACTATACATGTTATACATGACATACGCAGACTATACAGGAACATGTAACATAGACAATGTGTCTATAATTACAGAATACATAACACACATGCAAACATACAAGCTAATGTCTTTAATTTGTATGAAATATGATTATGCAACAAATATTACATTCAAAGCTAAGCACTGTGTAAAAACCCATTTTTCAGTGTCTAGTTTGTGCTCTTTCTGACCACTTCTATTGCAACAAAAAAACTGAATAAATAGGCAGGCAGACAGATGGATAGATTGATCGATCATTTGTCATGTGTATACACTGTGATCTAGTCAGGCAGTAGAGCCAAGCCTGCAGATGTAGTGTCGATTGATTTAAAGTGCACTTTAGTGTCTGTTCATATATCAAATGGTTGTAAAGTTCTTTAAGTTTAAAACATGTCAATAAAGTGTTGCCAAGAAGAAATTCACCTTTAAAGGGTTAAAAACATATGCATGGCGAGTGAAAATGTGGGTAACTGCTTGTTGTTTGATATGGATTGGGGCCAATTTTTGCATGTAAACATACCTAAAAGCAGGTAAATGGGATGATACATGCAGAGAGAGAGAGCAGATGTGTGGAGAGAAGGATGCAGAGAAAGGGCTTGTGGAGTTGTGTTTGAGTTTATAGCATTGGCTTACTTGGTGCAGATTACGTTGGTCCCTCAGGCCAGACTGGAGCAGGGGATTGAGTATGTAGAGGATATTCTCGAGAAGGAGAGAGGTGCAGAGGAAGAGTGAGTGACAGAGAAAGAGAAAACGTCTGATGGAGGGAGAGACAAGGCTGACAGAGAGACAGAGACTGACAGACACATAGAGAGAGAGAACGAGAAGTGAGACAGAGAAGAGAGAGGAGAGCCCTTAAGGAGAAAAGTAGAGAAGAGTCTGATTGCATGATTTGCTGTAGAAATTGCTGTGAAGGTGGTGTTGCAGCTGTTTTTGAGTTGGGATGAATGGTGGTAATTGAGGAGAGAAGGAGAGAGGGTTGATTGAGGCTAGACTGGTAGCCCAAAACACCCGCAATTAGTAATCCCCAGACGCACATCCGTTTACTCACTGGAGCTACGCCATGTGTTCAAAGGCCTGTCGCCTCGTTTCTAATAAATCCATCTGTCATTCCTTCTTTCTGGCAGTGCGTTGACTGACGGCTGACTTGGGGACAGCCTTACGGTGACGTTAGCTTTCCTCAGCATATGTTTGTCTAAGCTCATTTGTTGGAAAGAAACTTCAAAAGAAGTCGTTCAACTTCTTTTCTGTTTTTTACACAGCACTCTTATCTTTAATTACCTTAGATGTTTCTTTGTCTTTTGCTTTTAACGTGCCACTGTCCTGCAATTAGTCTAAGGTCTGAGGTCAACCATAGGCTCCTGTGGAACAATAGGGAAGTAGAGAGAGAGAGATGGACTGACTGCTCTCATTCATAATAGCTCCGCACTGCCGAGCAGGTGATAGCGTGCTCAGTGGGCAGTACATTAATTCAGAAGGTAGTATTTTCCCTGATTCTCCGTTCCGATAAAGCCTCTGGCTGGCCCTCCATGATTATAGAGTGAAGCAAGCGGGGGGACGCAGGGACCTCCATCTGTCATAACAGAGGCTGATAACAGTCCAGCCTGATAAAAGTCCCTCCCCACACCGGACCCAGTCCCATTACAGGTCCACAAATACCCACATCCAGCTCTTCCAGATAAGTTCACAAGCTCGAAGCCACAACACTGCTTCCACCTGTGGACTAAGACGCGTGCTGCAGCTTTCCAATGAAGCCTTTCTATAACAGCCCGTGATGATGTGTTATTGAGAGAATGTTGTCACAAAACTTTTTCCGAGTTAGGCTTTAGTTTACATTTATGGCATTTGGCAGACGTTGTTATCCAGAGCGACATACAGAAATGATTTAGTTAGTACAGACAGGTTAGAGTCCAAACTACTCTTCACTTCACACAGTTAGAACAAAACCATCACTAATACCTAGAATGACTGTGAGAGACTCTGCTCTTGGAACAACCAGTGGGAGTTTGTTCCACCACCTGAGTGCCAGGACAGAGAAAAGTATTGATACACATTACATACATACATACACACAGGGGCGTAGCAGCAAATTCAGGGCCCTGTACACTCTCAATGTCAGTGGGCCCCTATAAATGCCAGTAAATGAGGCACATGAGTAAAAAAAAGGGGGAATTTATTTAAATAAAAAAGCATAAATACGGTTTTAAGCTACAAACAGATCAGATTATGTTGATGTAGGCTATTTACATGTTGATATATGCGGCAGAAATATTGCTGGGTGGATCATTTATTAAGTCTCAGCACGGAGTATCACTTTTAGCTCTGCTGTGTTAGTAGACAATAGGCTATAGCACACGCACTGAACCAAAAGACTAACTTACTTTAAACATAAGGTAAACAACTCGCATTTAGGCAGCAATTCTACCAGTCAGCAGCTAACTAGCTCTCTCTCTCTCTGTTCTCGGTCTCTCTCTCTCTCTCTCTCTCTCTCTGTCTCTCTCTCTCTCTCTCTCTCTCGAAACGGGTTAAAGTTGATAACTAACGTTAGCGGCTCATAATTGTCTTTATACTTACAGCCACAAGCAGCCTGGTTGGCAACTAACTAAACTAACGACTTCACGTGAGCCTACAAAAATCAGCCGCAGCTGTCTGGAGTGGACTACTTTAACTTTAATTGGACTTTGCATAATACGAAAACTCGGTTCACCTTTGGGAAAGAAAGCCATCAACAGCTGTCTCCCCTCATTCTGCCTTCTTTCTTTTTCCTCTCTTTCTTTCTTTTTTCTAGGCATACATACATACACATACATTCATTCATACACACCAGGGTAATTTTAGAGTATCCAATCCACCTGATCTCCATGTTTTTGGACTGTGGGAGGAAACCGGAGACCCCGGAGGAAACCCACGCAGACACGGGGAGAACATGGAAACTCCGCTCAGATGCGGACTCGAACCCAAGACCTCAGCACTGTGAGGCGAACGTGCTAACCACTAAGCCACCGTGCCGCCAAATTGATGCCGGTCTTCCACATGTCTTGAAGGATGGTGGGTCAAGCCAAGCCGTACTAAAAGCTCGAAGGGTTCAAGGTGCAACTCGAGACTTGACCATTGCCATTAGGTAGGGAGGTGCTGGTCCATTTTTGCATTGTTGGTGAGCATCAGGATTTTGAAGCCAGTGAAGTGAACACATCAGTGGAGTGACATGAGAGAATTTGAGCAACAATATATTAATGTATTCCATCTCTTAAAGGAGGAATCCCCCTTTTTCTCCATCTCTAGCCAGTCAGCCAAGTTCCTTCCTAGTCTGGATCCCCATTAAACCTGCTTAAGTACTAATGCTATTCAAATACAAATTGCTCAAATGCCATCTCTCTGGGATGTATCCCAACTTTCTACTCCACCCCATGACTGTTTCTTGCCTTGTTCTGCCCTAGACCTCCCAAAAAACATTAAGCAGTGGGTGTTATACCATCCAAATCATTTATACAGCCCATAGCAAGATCAAGCACTGCATCCTCAAGCCTGGTTTTGTTTTTTTCAGCTGTCTCTTATCCTCTGCTTGCTCTCAGCCTCTTTTCTTCTCCCTCTCCGCCCCTTCCCTCACTCTGCGTGCCATTCCTCATATCAAAAACGAATGCCGTTACATCATTTTGATTTGCGCTGCCTGTTTTAGTTTCTCACGCATGTGCCAGCCCGTTCATCTGCTGATTGTTCTTGACATTTTAATAAGAAACTTTTGGCTCTTGACCCAAAGGCTCTAGCCTCCATCACTATCTATTTGGAATCACAAATGAAATGTTAGAAAAGAGGGAATTGAATGGGCTGATATGAACTGGTAATGTTTTGCCTGTGATAATTGGATCCACCCATCTCACCATTTTCTTTGTTTTTGTTTACCATTGAAACGTAAATTAAAAACAGTCAAAAACAAACTAGCATGACATGACATGACTATGACAAAGACTCAAAATTCAGTTAGTAAGCTACAGTATTCATGATTGTGTTCAACGAAGTTACATAACAGACGCTAGCTCGTTTTGTTTATTTATTTATTTATTTAATTTCCACAATGTATTAGCAGCCATCATTCCCCAATGTATCAACCAACCCATCTACTAGGACTCACTTATAAAGTTCTTGACTCTAGGAGGGTGAAGACTAGCACAGGCCTCCTCCAATGCATGTGACGTCAGGCTCCACCTCTTTTTCAGCTACTCCCTATACTGTACATCGTTGCTTGGAGGAAAGCGCTAGGATCTGATGGATCAGCTAAACTTAGACACTTTATTTATTTAATCAAAAAGGAGTTATGTTATGTCTTCTGTAGAGATTCTATGACAGTCAGTCTTCCTTTGTTTTAATTTTGGAACCAGAGCCTCAACCCTGAGATATGTGGTTTCCCATTAAAAAGAACATTTGCCAGACAGACTCTAATCTCACCTTTGAAGATCACAACAGCTTATTTTGCTTCATCTGCAAGCAGAGCTATTTACCGCTCAGGCTTAGTTAAGTATACATCCTCTTTTAATCATTCCTTTGTCTCTAAATTTGGCTTTGAGTTTTGTGTCGTCGTTGCTGCACCATCTGCTTGACAAATTTGGACAAACTGGAGAAGAGAGAGAGGGAAGAGTGAACAGGTAGCATCCCATGATGTCAAACTTTTTATTTTCACTAAAGTCACTCAAGCAATTTTAGAAAAGTGGGGTCTCTCAGCTTTTTCCAATTTTCTTTTTTTTTAACTCTGGGAAATTACTTGACTACAACTTTCCATGCTATCATTAAAAAAGACATTAGACATGAAAGAACATGGCACGTGCTCCTTGTTGTTGCCTGCAACATGATTTAAAACTCTGCTTGAGGGGAAAAAGAAAAAAAAAAAAAAAAGAAAAACAGACAAACCAGCCCTCTTTGAACATCTAATAGCTTTTGATTCTGAGCATAATGTGTTTGTTGGAAGCGCCTTATTGTTGGAATCACACAATATGTGAGCGTGTTTGTGTGCATGTATGCATTTCTTTTTCTAAGTATGACAACTGAAGCTTATTGAATCGTTTTTCACATTTGTTGTGATTGAAACAAATGGAGCAATTCTGTTGAAAATGCGCAATCAGTTACACATTTGAAGAAGTGATATTTTATCATTTTAATTAAATAGAAATGGAAATTTGGCAGAATGAAAAAAATAACATTTTTTGTCATTTCTTTTTTTGTCAAGTTTTTTTTTTTTTTTTTTTTTTTTTATGTAGACAGAGCTGTCAAATAAATAAGAGTCAAAAGTTTGTGTTTACAGTCATTTTACATCAATTATAATTCAGAAACATAAAAATAAATACAGTAGTTTCCAATGATGAACAGGGCTGAATATGAATCTTTACCAAGCTATATTGAGAACAAATCTAAAATTAGTGCCCAGAATGCCTGCCTCTGCACTATTGTAGCCCTGCTTTGTGATTGTTTGTTTACATTTTTCCCAGGTGTGGTCTCTGTCCATGTGAACTGTTTGTTTTCATCCACTTTATCCCCTCCCTCGTCACACTTTCCTGTCAGGTTAATGTCTTGTCTGACAACACAACCCTGCTTGTTCATTCCTCTTTGATTATGTTTGTTATTTAAGCTACTTTTTTCTCAACAGTCATTGAATGTAGCTAATGTAGTGAAAGTTTGTATGGGTTTGTCAGTGTTATTAGGTTAGTCAATGTCAGGTTTATGTTCATGTACTTAGGTCACTCTTCATCTTTGTTTTGAGTTGGTAGACACCAGTGTTTTGGTTTCTTAGTTTGGATCCCTCCACTGCATCCTAACTCCTCCTCAACCCCTTTGTTCATTATTGCTTCATAATTACATATTACTTAATAACATTCATCCATATTCTTAACTGTTTGATCCAGTTTAGAGCCCCCATACCCATCTGTTTGCAACTGAACATGGAATTTATATTTATTACTAAACTTCTAATTATTCTCAGAGTGCTATAAAATGCTTTTAACCTTATTTTTTACTAAGTTAAAACTTAAAACTATACTGTGGTTATGTTTGAGACATACTGTATTAATTTGCTAAACTTTTGAGTTCAGATTTTTGAATGAACTGCAATATAATTAACTAACACATCATGTAATTAAATATTGAATTATTACATTTAAATATGACAGTGATATCTCTATGAATGGATAATAAAATATGTAGTGTGTTTGAGGGCTCTGTTCAGTATTCTGACTGAGGTCAACAGAGGTGACAAACACAATTCATCTCACACACAGTCAAATCTTCAAATGTTGATTTTTCAATAAAGGGACGTCAACTGCCTCCTCTGAACTGACTGCTTTATAAATCTGAATTGACCCTCAGCTCTAGCCCGATGCATTATGAGGATATAATGACTGGAATAGGCTTAATTAAATAGAAAAAGATGAAAAAGATCATTGCGCTCAATCTCCGTGAGAAGTGTGAAATGAAAATCTCTGGGGGAAGAAAGGATTGGAAGGAAGGAAGGCATGATGAAAGCCTGGGGTCTACTCATGTTTGAACATGAAGTAGCCGGCATTGAAACATGACCCTGACCATCCGCTAAGCAAATAAAACAACCCTCTTACCACTTACCATGTACTGGTTTGTATGATGGCTTTGCTTGAAGAGTCATCTGCACTCTCCTTTCGTGCTAAAATGTGCCCTGACTTCACATCCTTCACTGAAGGTTATTAGACGCGGTGACGGGCTTCATTAAAACATTTCAATTGAGTTATCGACATGCAGGGAGACGGATCATTACCTGTGGAGTGAGCTCTGTTTTCCGAATGTCATGCTCAGGTGACCAGGGACCCACCAATGAGCACTACACACTGATTGAGCTTCTAAACCATGCGTACTTCCCCCAGTGTGCTGTTTAGGGCAGTGGCTTAACCTGACCTGCCTCACGAATCACAGTTGTCTGTCCAGGCCTGTTTGTCAATATCTTGCCAAAAAATCCCTTTCTTCTGTCTGAAAAGGGAAAAACACAACTTTTTCCAGTGATTTCACGCTTTTGTCAGGTGGACTTAAATTGTACAGCACTACAAAAAGCATGCTAACTCCAGCCAACACAAGCTAACTCTGAATGACAATAACTTACTATTTCTGTATGTGTGCATAATAAAAAATAATAATTAATTAATGTCATTTAAGATGACCCTGGCAGATTACAGTCGTAATTCCAAGCCGATGTAGCAGTTCACTAGGGAGTCCTTCTCCTCTAGTCCCCTTCTTGTGGTGGTAGGGCTCTGTAGAGGCTAACCTGGGGTGACATAGCACCTGTAGAGCATAGGAATCTGTTCAGACCTACCCCAGGTTGCAGTGCAAATTGTGAAAGGGTAGAGCCTTGAGGTGAGTTTTGTTTATTTTCAGGGCTTATTTTTCCCTTCACTCTTTTTGAGTGCATTGTAAGCATGTGTACACCACACCTTGCCAGCTCTGCTGCACTCATTCATCCCCAGGTGCAGCACTCATTGTTTTGTTTAGTTCTTTGGGGTTGTTTTTCCTTTATTTTTTAGTTGCAGCTCGTTTAAGCTCATTTAAGCACATATCAGACTTTTGGTTTATTTCATATTTCACGTACTAATGAATGTATGCTTAAATTAGAAAATATTACTGCATTTTCCCAACAGATATCCAACATAAATCAGAGCAATATCTATAAAAAATACTAGAAAAAGCAACTCTTTTGCACTTACGGGAATTGTTAAGTAATTTCAAATATTCTTGCTTATCATTTCTGACACTATGTGACATACTACATAGTGTTACACAAAATATACATATTTCATAACTCAAGGTAAATGCATTCAGTGATATTCCAGCACAAAGTCTATTTAAGAATACTTAACAACTCTGCACTGTTTTTGACAAGTGTGTGGTTACTTAACAGTTGTTGAGGTATAAGCATCCAATTGTTAGTGCCATATTGTTTTGCTTTGAGACCATACTGTGGAAAGATACCAAACTGTGATAGCCTGCTGTGTGTATCTGAGTATGTCTTTATTTGGCTATTTTAATTTTGGCTGTAGACCTGTTTTTGTTTGTATTAGGGCACTAGTGACTGTCTCAGATGCAAGCTGTTGTGAGTCATGACCCACCAGTTAAGAATCAGTAGTTTTGGGCCTTGTCGATTTCTGTAGAGTTTTGCCTGTGTTTATCTAGTGGAGTGCCGTCCACTTGTCTGGCCGGCCGAGGCTGTGGTTCAAAGCCGGTGATGGATTTAGCTGCCTGGCGATCCATAATTCATCATTACTGTCTCTCCAGCCCAGCCTAGCTCTTCGGCCTCTTTAATTGGTTGGGGTACTGTACGCGTGCGCTTGACTGGTTGATAATTATTGTTGGTTCGGAGCGTTCGCCCTTGTCTGTCAGCAGCCTGTCGTCTCGCCTCCCCTGTGAGAACATTCCAGAATAATGTTTCTTCTGGCCATGATTATGACTGATGCTGACCATGCTAACTATGCTAGGCCCTAGTGCCATGAGACAGCCATTGTATTAGCCATTGCATCACCTGTCCTTTGCTAATACAACTGCAAGACCGTACAAGATCAACAATTTGTGGATTTGTCAGCCTCTGTTGTTATCCAATAAACCAGTGACTGAGAGTGTGTGCATGTGTCTTGGGTGTTTTTTGCCCTCCAGGGATGGCCACTCTCGCAAAGCTAAAATGCCAGGCTTGTGTTTTTTGTGCTAGCTCATGGCTCTTGTGCACGACCATAGAGCTTCTCCAAATGTCCCCAGTGCCCATTTAGCACTGTTTGGGCCGTCCCCTGCCAGGTTGGGCCGAAAGCGCCTCCATAAACAAATCTATTATGCCCAGCGCTTGGCCCTTGTAAAGCTCTTATAGGAGATGACAGCTCATAGCAAGGCCTGTTTTATAGAAGGACAGCTGGTCTTGGGTCTGTGTACTGACGCTTGTTATTGTTGTTCTCTCTCCTTCCCTCTGTCTGTCTCCCTCAATCCTGTTTCTTCCTTTTGCAGCTGAGGAAGGCTGTGATGGACCACATCTCTGACTCCTTCCTGGAGACCAACGTGCCCCTGCTGGTGCTCATTGAGGCAGCCAAGAGTGGCAACGAGAAAGAAGTGAAGGAGTATGCGCAGGTCTTCCGCGAGCATGCTAACAAGCTAGTGGAGGTGAGTCCCAGATTTATCCCCCAGCATAACAAACATCCTCCAGCATCTGTCAACCTACATGGCATAGTTGCTGCAACACTCAGAGTGACCTTGTTTGGTTTGCTGAACACCAAACATGGTGTGCAAAGCTAACTTGATCACTGTATATTTATGTGTATATAAACATTTAACCCTCTGGAGTTGGTGCTCCTGCTGGCAGAATATTAATGAAATTCTGCAAAAGCACGCATATAAGTCTGTGAAATTATATCCTAGAACAAAAATTAATATACCCCAGAAACCTTAAAGGGTCCACTTTTCAAATATATATATAGCTTGAATCAAAATATATTTTTAGATCCTTGACAGAGGAGCATAATGAAGCACTGACACATTTTTCAGTGCGAGTCAGAATGCAGCACTTTTTTCTACACATAGGTGTTTGGAAAGTCTGAGTTTAGAGCAGATTTAATCAAAATATAGATTTATGACACCTGTGTAACACTTTGGGAAAAAAAATCTTTATATGGGTGTAATTTGTAAAAAAAAAAAAAAAGTCAAACCACGTCAAACTACATCAGAGTGGCTGAAATACTCTCAGACTCCAGAGGGTTAAAGCAGCTTGATTTCAAGCGAATTTGAACACATTGTTTACTCCACTTCACTGACAATGAATCAGACATTCTCTGTGATATCACGATGGGTCCTTACATTTGCTTGTACATAATTGCTTCAGTATTGCCACAACAAAAGCACTGTTTATCATCATTCTGGCCCCTTTTAACCCATGACTATAGCAAAAAATTAGCATCCAGGATCATAGCAGGGGATCACATGAGGAAAAGGCTCAAGCGGTTTGCGACACTCCTTATTGCATGACCTCCGAGTCACTGCCTGAATCTGTTCTTCACGAGATATGGCAGTGGGCTAAGCAGCTTAAGGAGAGACGCGATGCTTATCCACAACTTGTGCGGCTGATATGTCAGCCATGTTAAAGTCTCAGCGATAATGTATACCCCACCGAGACACGCTCTAAACATCGACCGCCTTCTCTTTTATTCCGTGTGGCAAAAGCAGCCTTAGATAAATGTATGTATTCCAGCTCTCAGCTTCTCTATCGCTCAATCTCCCTTCATCCGCACACGCCGCCGCTGAGTCAAGAGCTGCTCCTAGACTTCATCCAGTAAAACGTTCATCCAGCACTATAATCTCAGAATAGAAACGTGTGCGGACAGTTTCAGGGAGATCGATTTGAGCTAGACTGAGGTCTGAGACTGAACTGCTGGAGCCTCTGATGCCCTAATTTGACTTTAGATGTTTCTCAGTATCTCTCCATCTTTTGTTCTCTCTCCATCTTTCTTTCACAATATGAATATGAGAGGAATATTATTTGTATATCTGTGCTGTGCAAGACTTTGATATATTCTGTCATTTACATATACAGAGGACTACACAGTGATGCAAATGAGCATAAACATTTTGTTAGCATAATTGAGCTGCAGTCCCTAACAGGCTGCTCCCAGCACTGCCAACACATCATTTTTTTTTTACTACTGTTATTCCTTCACCTGTTCCGTCTCTTTATGTTCACTCGTGTGTTCTGCAACTCATCCTCCTCTAGGACTCTCTCTCTCTCTCTCTCTCTCTCTCTCTCTCTATAGCTGTGTGTTCCCTGCTCCTATAATGCCTTAATGGCTGCTGCTGTCTGTGTAAGAGCTTGTTAAATTATTTGCAGTGCCGTGGCACTGTGAGGATGAAGGCTATTAGGGTAAGGCTAGTGGCACACACACACACACACACACACACACACTGTGCACAGTAGAATGTCAGTGGGGGACTGGCTTACTAAGCTCTCAGACTTCTGAGTTTTATGTCTTGCGCTAATTGAGCCACTGTATTAGAATCTGCACTGACAAGTGTCTCACACATATGTTTATACTATTTCCTTTCAGCATCAGTCATTTTTAATGTAAAGATATGTTATTTTTATGGCTTTTATATATATATATATATATATATATATATATATATGACTTATCAAAGAAGTGTTGGCAAGGGCAGGACGATGGAGAGCACTCGCTCCTTCCTGCACTCTACCAAAAGTAGGTTTGGCTCCTCAAGCCCTAGTTTTAGTGTCTTAAAGTGGGGCACTGTGCTCTCAGGAGGATAGGGGTCGTAGACACAATAGGTGTTGACTTGAGCTCCACCGTGTCATCAGTCTTAAGCTGCTGTGTCCCATCAAACATTGTTTACAAATGTATTTACACAAAAGCTGTCTGTTACAGACATCAGTTATCTCTGTGTAGGTAATTACATGATTTTGTGTCAGCAGTTAAACAGAAGGCCATTAGAATGAAAGAGGAAAGGTCAGAGAGGTTCTGCTGATGCTGTATAAGATGATGCAGGTAATACAGCAGCAGGCTGTCTGCGGTGTTGTTGTTTTTTTGGTGCTGGACTTGTTTTGATGGGGGATAAGCGTTGTCTGCCTTTTGAT